>JAZHYW010006057.1:0-23446 GCA_037355805.1 Ixodes ricinus | reverse complement strand
CAAGTGAGAAACTATAATAGCCGACATGCAGTGTGTGAACGATCGAACGAACCTCTTGATAGCACGGTCTGGGTTAGAAACGCTGCGACAACTGGTAAAGTCGTCGGAAAGAGGACAGAACCAAGGTCGTACGTCGTAGAGATTACGAAAGGACTTCTGGTCAGAAACAAATGTCATCTCGCTCCTCTGCCGACAGACATAGGTGAGCAGTCGTCACCTCACTCACTGGTCTAGGAGTCAAGAACAACGCTGCCAGACCCGGCTTTCAAGGGCGCGGAAGTACGAACAAGGTCCGGTCGGATTATCAAAAAGCCAAAGAGGCTCACAGAGTGACTCCTTTTAGTGCCTCTGTGTGTATATATATGTATATATGTGTGTCCTCATGCGCATGCCCCTTGTGTTCGTAATCTGTTGTTGTAGCCTCTATAGGGGGAGGAGAGATGTGGCAAGAGGCTTTAATAAAAGAGAACGAAGCGCCGGCGACACACACGCTTTGGATCTAGAGCCCAGCGGACCTGGCCTCGTCTCTTGATTTCTAGATATTGCTACAATTATATGATTAGTGATTCGTTCTTCTTGATTAACGAATCCCCCTGTCGGCACACTTAGTTCTATGAATGTCTTTAGAATGTCTTTAGGATGCCTTAACGTTCTGGGGAATGTCCTGTGGACGTTCATAGGACATCCCAGAACGTTAGGACATCCTAAGGACATTCACATAACTATGTGTGATACTAGGGGATCATTTCTCGGTCTTCTCATCGGTTAATCACGCAATCTTTTTGGTTGCGAAGAAATGTAAATATTGCACGGTACACCCTGCGTTTTTTAATTCGGAGAATATAGCAGAAGAAAATATCTGTTCGGAAAGGATAGTTATTATTTCACGGGCCTTTCAAAAGGATCCAGACCGAAGGTACTTAAAATTCCAAATCTTCCACTTGGACCCGGGGAAGCCACCAGTAAAACAGATAAATTAATCTTAGGTTCTCTTAATAAGTGTCTTATTCTCTAAGCAATCTAGAAGATTTACTTTCCTGCAAAGCGCTTGGGAGAGCCAATCTCCACAATCTGCCGACCATGCTGCCGAGAGAGCTAGCCGAATGACAAGACTGATAATATGTTTAGACCTAAAACGAGTCAGTGGCTACGTTTACATGGATGCGACTGCAGCGCATCGGATCCAGTTAACGAATCGAATCGGTCCACAAAAACAGCTCGGGTCGGATCGGATCCGATTCGATCCGCTGGGACGGGGTGGTTTGAGATGGTCAATCCGAATCGAGACTCTCCATGTATACGCTAGCGGATCGAATCCAGTGCTCGAGCGAGGGATTACGGGAGCGTTGCGTTGCATGCCGCTAGGCAAACCGGACACCTCGGAAACAATCTGAAGGTCACGAGGTTTGCGTTGTGATCCTTCGACATGAGGTGCGCTACTGGTCGATCCGAATCCATGTAAACGTAATGGTTGAAGTGGATCCGATTCGCTAACTGGATCCGAAGTGCTGCTGCTGTCGCATCCATGTAAACGTAGCCAGTATGCACTGTGCATCATGGTGAAAAGTCATTCTCAAAACGCCCTAGCGCAGATCTTTTTTTGTTTTTTTTACGTGAAGACAAAATCAACTTTGTAATTCGCCGCGCGTTTTTCGGAAATTGCAACGATTGGTTCTCCTAGGTCCTTTGAGGGGAAGCAGATGCACTGAATGATATTTTTAGAGTGTACGTTTCGTATATTCCAGTGGGCAAATGTCCGCGTTCTTTTCGCAATGAGAGACAGGAGAGAATTGTTTACGACAAGCTGTTACAAATGCAGGGAAAGTTGGTGAAACTGGTGGCAGCTGATAAAACCTGTTTTCTCTACTGACGTTTAAACCCTCGTTAGCTCAGTTGGTAGAGCACTCCACTGGAAATAGAGAGGTCCCGGATTCGATACCCGGACCAGGCAGATTTTTTCGGTCGCGCACCAGTCACCTAGCTGTGTTTAGAGATTTGTGTTTGTTCTTCGTCCCTCTTGTTCCCGTTCTCCAGGGATTCTTTTCGCCATTCATACTTTAACCAGGACGGGGGAAAAAAAGAGACAGGGACACTGCCACGAGGCTCATGCGAGATTAATGATGATAGTAAACAAAGACGAGAGTCTGCTCCAGCCAACATTACTAAAACACTCAGTTGAGAAACTCACGCTTGAAACTTGGACCGCTAACGTCCACTGAGACCAAACTAAATACGATAAAAGCTCCCACACCCTTTAGCGACGAGAAGAGTCAAAACATGAAAGTTGCTTTATACAGCTGCTGCGAGATGGCCATGTGAGATAGCGCCACCGGCCCTTGCACGACTCAACATGAACCAATACCTGCAGCATTGCCTGCGCGCTTCGGGATTTCGGAAGCCATGCGTGCAGCCGTGCAATTCCCGGAGTGGCCGCTGCGTGAGAAATGGCGGCGTTGCGATCACCATGAGTTCGGTTCTCGAGTACGATACCACTTTTTCAAAGCAGGCTTATGTGGCAGTTTCCCAACTGAGTATACTGTTGATGCCAGCTTACGAAACGCAGAGCGTGTACTCTAAAGGCCCTTTCAAACTCTTGCGACCTCTTAGAACTGGCTGCCTTGAAACCTCTTACAAAGAGAGGACTCACTGGCGCGATCTATTGGGTAGCAGTGTAAACTTGGAGGGGTCCGGCATATTTTCTATTTCTCTCGCGCATTATCCTTTCTTTCTTGGCTCAAAAAACTTTTGTGATCGTTAAAAACGAGCCTTTCTTATAGGTATTACCCACATTTGACCTCGGAAATCCCGCAAAACCTCCACTCTTGTGAAATACAGTTCCAGGGTCACCGCATAGATGGCGCCAGGATGCCAGTGCGTTCCCTCGTCCTAAGAACTTTTAAATGGTTTCAACAGGCCTCGTCTTTCTCGGTCGTATTCGGTTGCAAGAATGTAAACGGGCCTTTATGTCTACACTTCTTGCTTTGGGATTGGCTCTTTGGCGCTCTTATTGGCTAACACCACAGTTTGATCGGTTGCGGTTCCGTTTTTGTCAGAAACTGGAGTTGAATGTCGAAAATTTGAATTAAGAAAAAAAAAAGCTCATCAGAATATATTATTAATAAGGTAAGAAGCGAAATATTTACAGCAAAACATGCAGACTGTCGAATGTCTGTTGACTCGCAGAGTTTGTGGTAGTAAGGGACGTGTCCGTGTTGATTGTATCTTCTAGAGCTCGGCTGCTGAAAGTGGGAGGGTCGTGGTGTAGTGTTCGCGAAACGATGCCTGGGAGGACATTAGGCTCGACAAAGATCCTTGTGATGGTTCGCCGTCTTAACTCCAAAGCTAATTTTGCCGAGTGCTGATCCCTGGCTGTCTCGTCCAGTTCCGAGCTGTTCTTTTAATCCTCTGTACTATTCCTACACAGAAAAAAAACTGAAGGAGTGCAAAAGCCACAAAGTAATACACGCACATACAATTGAATGTGTGAACCTATAGCTACAATGTACATAAACAAGCCATTGTATGTGCTTCTCAGTTATTGTTTCTTTTCAGTCTTGATTGAATTATAAAAGCAAAGTTTAGGAAGCGTAAAACTTCCTTGTGTTTTCTTTTAGTTAGATGTTCCAAAATTAATATGCTAATCATTATCCGTTGCTTTTTGTGCTTTCTTTTTACGCGTTTAAGTTGTACATGAAGGCCCCACCACCCTTTACAATTGTGCAGTCTCTACTGAAGATTCGAAATCACGAGTATTGATTCACCGCGCAATGGTTTCCTTAACCGCTTAACCGTTTTAAACGAGCCTATAGCTCGTTAACGTGGAGCCGTCCCCAAACTGTCTGGACGAGTATAGCTCGTCTGCTTTCCCTACGGTTAAGGGCTTAATCCCGGAATTAAATCAGTATCTTTATAGAGAGTCTCGATGACGAACCTAAGAGATAAGACACGCTTGCCTAATCTGCATTCTAAAGAAATGCTCGCGCGTTCACATTTCTATAGAACGTACCGTGTCCCAATCGCTGCTATCAACAGAGCGTGCTCTGGGAATAACGAGGCGAATAATACTGTTAAACTAGAAAACGCGATAAGGTTGATTAGATCAACATTGTGTTTTTATGCCTCGTCTCCTCTGAATACGTTCCCATGCAGATGGCAGGCATTGATCCGCTTGCCATGTTTCGCAGTGAAGCGAAGTTGCGGCAATAGTTTTAGTGTTGCGTGACTTATGCCCTTTGTTCTTTTCTTATGAACTAGGCGTATTCATTTGCAGAAAGCTTTCGGAAATCATTATCAAGTGGGGCCACTCCCTCCGGCGGTCGAAAACTGTTCCCTAATGCACTTAGCCTATACTCCGAAAGCCTGCATGACTGGCGCGTGTGCACTAGACGATCCTTCACAGGCAATAGGCATATCTTATTACGCTGGGTTTAAATAGTTTTGGAGCTAACTAGCTTTAACAAATCGCAATGTTGTTTTTGTTTGCTCGAACGAAAAATGAAAGATGGTTGGATAATCAAATCCCCCAAAGCCCGCACTCTGAACTCTTGACCGCTCGCTGAGCGTGGGCTAATAAAAAAGGCCTTGAAACGAACCACGAAACGATAGGAGCTTGAACATAATAAACCACGCTCTGCATTTCGTAATAAGAATGACTAGATACAAAGGCAGATAACCTTGAACCTGCCCACTAATCATTCAAACCAGAGCTTGGTTTTCTGACGTTCGCGCACGCTCTGGTCCAGTCCTCTCTCTCAACTTCTACCCGTAGAAGGATGCAGCGAACTTTTGGCGAACCTCGAGGTTCAACTCATTCGGCGAACTTTCGACCTTTTGACGAAAAATTTAAAAAAAGTTCGGCCTTTAAACAGTGTTAACTGACTTCTAAAAAAGTTGAACACTCGGAAGAAAACATTATCTTTACAGTTACTTTCTTTTATATATTGCACGATATAACGGCAAACTCGGATTCTCTTCATAATTTAGTTCATCGCACTAAACACGGTCAAAACCACTACGCGCGGTAAAAAGTTCACTTCTTCGCCGCCAGGTGGCGTCAGCTCGTTTTCACTCTCCGCGCATGCGCAAATAATCGTCGAACTTAAGTGAACCTTTTGACAAACTTTAATAACTTCAACGCACGAAAAAGACGGACATGGTTAAGGCACGCACCTCGACAGGTCCGCGACATCTCTAATTCTGACTCGGGGAATGAGCGAACTTAATTATAAAACGGAGCTTTTTTATTTTATTTTTTTATTTCAAAACGTAATAACGCCGGCTTCTATCCACTTCGAAAGATGGCCATACGCATATTTTCTCGCAAAACACCGGTATTCAATTACAACGATCTAAACGGAACGAGCTCGGTCCATTACGAAATTGGATAACCGTTTCAACCGAAGAATGGAGCATTAGATATGATACAGAGTGTACTCTGTATCACGTCATGCTATGAGGGACATGGTAAGCTTCTCTTCGAGGGCAATAGATTTTTTTCGACCTCATCAATCACCGAACTCTGTCAGTAGGCCAGAATGATTGGCGCTCCGAGTGCACTGCGCAAAAATCAAAAATGTAAAAAAAAAATGTAGTGATTTTTTTTTGCGGTAAATTATATTAGTGGTGTGCGAATACCTTTTCAAATCGAATAGCGAATTGAGATCTTTGGCATTAACGTACTGTTAAGGAACCCGGTTACCGTGTCTTTCCTTCACGTTGCGAAGGATTTACGAACGACGCAGGGGTATTGCATTCGAACCCGTATCCGCACCCCCTACTATACATACACACCGCCGGAAGCTTAGTCTTTTCCTGGCGGCCCGGGACGAGATGCCAATGTTTCAGATTCTTGCCGTTTACTGGTTTTAATTTTTAAAAGCGATTTTCGGAAACGTAAAATGGAAAAGTGTGGGCCGAAGAAATCCACGAATACATGGAGCTAAATGGAGTCAACTACAGAGAACGGGTCCCATTTCCCCATTAAACTTTTCAGAAAATCACTTGTAACTTTGGATCAGATAACGGTTACCACTGGAACTCTGGCACTTGTTCCGGAACGCTGGCACTACATTTGAGCGAAAACTAAACGTTAAAAAATGCGTATTTTTTTTTTTTAGGGAGGTTTGAAAAGGGGGGGGTTTCGATGTAGACGCGCGATCATTCTTTTTAGAGTGTGGTCTGCAGCGATGAGCTCAATATGCGTTATGGAGAAGAGTGCAGACTTCGTTTCAGCACGACTTGACAAGACGAACGCTGCCAACCCTGTGAGCCAGTCAGAACGGCGGAGTGAAGTACATGACAGCTCTCCAAGGGAGGATCGCACACACGCCGCCGAAACGTGGTCACGTAATTCGGTCTGACGTTTCAGTTGGCTCGCTGAAGCTCTAGCTTTTCAAGTTTCCCGGATACGCGGAAATGGAATACTATCAGGGTTGGCAGATCAGAAAGCGGTCGCGAGACCAAACTCTAACTAAAATTTCATCAGATTACACCAGACATTAAAATAAACATGAAAAACGTTCAAAAAGAGATCAAACATTCGTGGTCCTATAATGTATTTAAGGAAGTACCGTAAACTAACCCAATCAGCATCGAGTTCATCATTCACAGTGCTCAAAGTGCTCAATGACATAAAACTACAAGTGAAACAGACCAGTGCAGCGCAAATGCCACCGTTACAATGTCACCTCAAAGAGAGCACATAGAAATAATTAAGTTTTGTGCGTAGTTTATGTACTGCACAAAAATGTTCATAAGATTTAGTTAAGAGAGGAAAGGTATATATATATACTTATATATATATATATATAAATTTCAAACATGTGCGTTTTAATTAACTAAGAACTCATCTTAGAAGGCACTGAAGAATGTTGTCGCCATCGGACCAGTGGGTAAGCCATCCGCCGACAGGCATACTACCTACACCTCCTAGAAGGTGGCTTTTATGTAAACTATTATTCTCCATTTGGCCTCTTCGTTCTTTGGCTTAAAGTATACACCGGAGCGACGGTTTCCACAACCGAGCGCTGGCTTTTGTTAATGCGGCACCGGCAGCGTTTTTAGTTGCTTAAGGTTGCAAGATCTCCAGGGCCCGTTTGCTCGAGCGCTAACCGCGGCTACAGTTAGCCGCAGTACCTAGGAGAGGGATTTTGAAATCACGTGACTGGCTATGTAGGAATGCGGGGAAACATGGCGTTGCCCCGGTGAGTGAGCGCCACTAGCTTGGGAACTAATATGTCGTTGTAGTTGCAATATCGGGCGCGTTAGTGGGCAACGAATGGTGCAGGAGGCTTTTGCTTTGCCCTACCTCTCTTAAATCGCAAAGCATGAGCAATGACCTCGCCGGATTTTTAGATAGTCTTTCAATTCTGGCCATTCCTACGCCTAAACGAACGAGATAATTGTCGGCATGGCAACGTCTTTGGAAAGCGGATTGTCTTGACCCAATTAGTCGGGTATGGATAGCACACAAAAGCAGACAGTTCACACTTCGACTGCCCGGACGTATCAATGAACTTGAAACAAGTGAACAGCTAGTACAATGTTAAAGAACACGAACATTCGAAGGACCATCGACTCGGTGTAGCGCCGCGGAACAGCATTAAATGTGTCGGTGGAAAAGCGAACTTGGTAGTGCTCAGGCTTGTGCACAACGTTTAATCGACAATCAGTAAAAAGTGGCAAATATACTTCCCGGGAAGCGATAGTGTTCGAAAAGTCGTTTCATTGTGGTTGACAGCCTGTGCGACAAGGGACAGATAGATACAGATAGATAGACAGTAAGAAGAAACGTCTACAAGAGAGACCATGCCTGAGGCGCCGTAACAACTCGCATCTGTCAAAAAGAAGCAACTGTGCCAGATACCGGAAAACTTCGGGTGGAGATGAGTTTTCGTGTACAGTTTCTATTCAGTTCTATTTTGTTTGCGCAACCTACGAACACTATACTCTGTTTCACCCTATGATGTACCGCAGGAAAGGCTACAAGCGCGAGCTCCTTGTTCTGGGGCACATCTCGGCGGCACAAGCTCTCGTGACTTAAGAGCGGCTGCCAACGCTATGAGCTCGCGCTTCTAGCCTTTGCTGCGGTACAACATAAGGTGAAACGAAGTTTAACAGTCGCCCGACAGTCAAATGTTTTTTTCTGTGGTCTCGATTGTCCATTGATCTTAAAAGAATACTTCTACAGAATTTGAAATATACCCATCGTGTTCAGAAATAGGCTGAATATGATCCCCAACATCCGTAAATGAAAATCGCACGTTTTCATATGGAGCCTGACTGACTGTCATTTTTGTTATAAACGGCCCACTCTGGCATAGCGTTTCGGAGAGCAGCCAACGGAGAGCACGTGACATCCAGCGCAATCGTGACGTAGCCTGTTATGGGACGAGCAAAGCTACGGCGTTGGCTCACAGTTGACAGGCGATTCTGTTTCCGTTTCTGGTTTGGCTCTAAGCGCCGCATGCGGAGATCTGGAGAACTGACATGGCTCGCTTTCCTGGGACCCTAAACTCTCGAAACAGAGTTGGAGCCGAAAGTTCGCAAAGCGCGCCGATTGGACATCGGCGTAAAAAGCTGCAGAAGTCATTGTTGTGATAGGCCAATCGATGCAGATGGACGAAGAAGAAGTGATTCGAAGTCGGTTGCGTTTTGAGCCTCGCTCTTCTGGATCAACATTTTAATATTATAAGACGGTTTGAAATATTCGAACTTCATTCGTACGTTGCCTACTCCTGTCCACGGTGTGGTCTGCCGCACTGGGGCTGGCCCTGGTGCCCGTGAATCGACCGTGGCCATGTCTACTGGACCAACGCTACCTTCGCCACATTCCAGTCATCGCGCCTCCACTGATCAGTACAGTCTGCCTTCGTCTGTCTGTGGCAGCTCAATTGCTGAATCAGAAGACAAGGACACACCCATGAATAGCGCTGAGGACATCACTCCAGGTCAGCAATGCGCTACAACCTCTTCGCGGCGAGTCATTGTGCCATCCAGTGACATAGAACTGTCCGATTTCGACGACTTAGATTGGACTGATGTCGCCAGGAAAAAACGAAGAAAGAATAGCCCTAATTCCAGCCCAAGCGCTGAGACAGTCCGCAGTACTGCAGTAGTACCTGAAGGACTTACTGTTATATTTACGCCAGTCGAACAGGACCAAGTTATTACGTCACTGAGCAGCCTGAGGCTCTCCAATACTCTGGCGAAGACGTTCCCCGAATGCATCCTGGAGATCAGGTACAACAGCCGCCTCAATCTCGTTGCCGTGGACGTGAGAAACGGACAGACAACGCGAGGATTGCTACGCTGCACAGAGCTCTGCGGGATCAAAGTCAGAGCATACGAGCCTCTCCCCCAGACACTGCGCCACAGGTGTAATCAAAGATGTGGACACTACGCTGACTGACGAGGAGATCACCAACAACTTAAGATCTCCTGAAAACAGAGTTGCACGTTTGCGACGGCTAGGTAAAAGTTCGGCAATTAAGATCTCTTTCTGCGGATCTTCGCTGCCAAGCTTTGTCTACCTTGGTCTTGTTCGTCATCCAGTTACTCCATTCCAAGAGAAACCTGTCCAATGCCGCAAGTGCTGCCGCTACGGACACCGTGAGGCCTCCTGCAAGCACAGTCCTGTGTGCAAGCGCTGCGGTAACACGCACGAGGACAGAGACTCCTGCACTGCTCAAGAGAGGTGCGTAAACTGCGGAGCCGCTCACTCGGCTACATCAACATCCTGTTCTAAATGGCAGCAAGAAAAAAGACGAGGAATTATGCCAAGGAACATGCACGATTATTGACAGAGCCAGTGGAATAGTGCGGAATTAGCAGATATCAGGCACCTGAACGTAACATTGCAGTTCCAGTCGGACTCCCATATATGATAAAAAGGTCAAATAGTGGATGGGTCAAAATTAGCAATATCAGGCACCTGAACGTAACATTGCAGTTCCAGTCGGACTCCCATATATGATAAAAAGTTCAAATAGTGGATGGGTCAAAATTAGCAATATCAGGCACCTGAACGTAACATTGCAGTTCCAGTCGGACTCCCATATATGATAAAAAGGTCAAATAGTGGATGGGTCAAAATTAGCAATATCAGGCACCTGAACGTAACATTGCAGTTCCAGTCGGACTCCCATATATGATAAAAAGGTCAAATAGTGGATGGGTCAAAATTAGCAATATCAGGCACCTGAACGTAACATTGCAGTTCCAGTCGGACTCCCATATATGATAAAAAGGTCAAATAGTGGATGGGTCAAAATTAGCAATATCAGGCACCTGAACGTAACATTGCAGTTCCAGTCGGACTCCCATATATGATAAAAAGTTCAAATAGTGGATGGGTCAAAATTAGCAATATCAGGCACCTGAACGTAACATTGCAGTTCCAGTCGGACTCCCATATATGATAAAAAGGTCAAATAGTGGATGGGTCAAAATTAGCAATATCAGGCACCTGAACGTAACATTGCAGTTCCAGTCGGACTCCCATATATGATAAAAAGTTCAAATAGTGGATGGGTCAAAATTAGCAATATCAGGCACCTGAACGTAACATTGCAGTTCCAGTCGGACTCCCATATATGATAAAAAGGTCAAATAGTGGATGGGTCAAAATTAGCAATATCAGGCACCTGAACGTAACATTGCAGTTCCAGTCGGACTCCCATATATGATAAAAAGTTCAAATAGTGGATGGGTCAAAATTAGCAATATCAGGCACCTGAACGTAACATTGCAGTTCCAGTCGGACTCCCATATATGATAAAAAGGTCAAATAGTGGATGGGTCAAAATTAGCAATATCAGGCACCTGAACGTAACATTGCAGTTCCAGTCGGACTCCCATATATGATAAAAAGGTCAAATAGTGGATGGGTCAAAATTAGCAATATCAGGCACCTGAACGTAACATTGCAGTTCCAGTCGGACTCCCATATATGATAAAAAGGTCAAATAGTGGATGGGTCAAAATTAGCAATATCAGGCACCTGAACGTAACATTGCAGTTCCAGTCGGACTCCCATATATGATAAAAAGTTCAAATAGTGGATGGGTCAAAATTAGCAATATCAGGCACCTGAACGTAACATTGCAGTTCCAGTCGGACTCCCATATATGATAAAAAGGTCAAATAGTGGATGGGTCAAAATTAGCAATATCAGGCACCTGAACGTAACATTGCAGTTCCAGTCGGACTCCCATATATGATAAAAAGGTCAAATAGTGGATGGGTCAAAATTAGCAATATCAGGCACCTGAACGTAACATTGCAGTTCCAGTCGGACTCCCATATATGATAAAAAGGTCAAATAGTGGATGGGTCAAAATTAGCAATATCAGGCACCTGAACGTAACATTGCAGTTCCAGTCGGACTCCCATATATGATAAAAAGGTCAAATAGTGGATGGGTCAAAATTAGCAATATCAGGCACCTGAACGTAACATTGCAGTTCCAGTCGGACTCCCATATATGATAAAAAGTTCAAATAGTGGATGGGTCAAAATTAGCAATATCAGGCACCTGAACGTAACATTGCAGTTCCAGTCGGACTCCCATATATGATAAAAAGGTCAAATAGTGGATGGGTCAAAATTAGCAATATCAGGCACCTGAACGTAACATTGCAGTTCCAGTCGGACTCCCATATATGATAAAAAGGTCAAATAGTGGATGGGTCAAAATTAGCAATATCAGGCACCTGAACGTAACATTGCAGTTCCAGTCGGACTCCCATATATGATAAAAAGGTCAAATAGTGGATGGGTCAAAATTAGCAATATCAGGCACCTGAACGTAACATTGCAGTTCCAGTCGGACTCCCATATATGATAAAAAGGTCAAATAGTGGATGGGTCAAAATTAGCAATATCAGGCACCTGAACGTAACATTGCAGTTCCAGTCGGACTCCCATATATGATAAAAAGGTCAAATAGTGGATGGGTCAAAATTAGCAATATCAGGCACCTGAACGTAACATTGCAGTTCCAGTCGGACTCCCATATATGATAAAAAGGTCAAATAGTGGATGGGTCAAAATTAGCAATATCAGGCACCTGAACGTAACATTGCAGTTCCAGTCGGACTCCCATATATGATAAAAAGGTCAAATAGTGGATGGGTCAAAATTAGCAATATCAGGCACCTGAACGTAACATTGCAGTTCCAGTCGGACTCCCATATATGATAAAAAGGTCAAATAGTGGATGGGTCAAAATTAGCAATATCAGGCACCTGAACGTAACATTGCAGTTCCAGTCGGACTCCCATATATGATAAAAAGGTCAAATAGTGGATGGGTCAAAATTAGCAATATCAGGCACCTGAACGTAACATTGCAGTTCCAGTCGGACTCCCATATATGATAAAAAGGTCAAATAGTGGATGGGTCAAAATTAGCAATATCAGGCACCTGAACGTAACATTGCAGTTCCAGTCGGACTCCCATATATGATAAAAAGTTCAAATAGTGGATGGGTCAAAATTAGCAATATCAGGCACCTGAACGTAACATTGCAGTTCCAGTCGGACTCCCATATATGATAAAAAGGTCAAATAGTGGATGGGTCAAAATTAGCAATATCAGGCACCTGAACGTAACATTGCAGTTCCAGTCGGACTCCCATATATGATAAAAAGGTCAAATAGTGGATGGGTCAAAATTAGCAATATCAGGCACCTGAACGTAACATTGCAGTTCCAGTCGGACTCCCATATATGATAAAAAGTTCAAATAGTGGATGGGTCAAAATTAGCAATATCAGGCACCTGAACGTAACATTGCAGTTCCAGTCGGACTCCCATATATGATAAAAAGTTCAAATAGTGGATGGGTCAAAATTAGCAATATCAGGCACCTGAACGTAACATTGCAGTTCCAGTCGGACTCCCATATATGATAAAAAGTTCAAATAGTGGATGGGTCAAAATTAGCAATATCAGGCACCTGAACGTAACATTGCAGTTCCAGTCGGACTCCCATATATGATAAAAAGGTCAAATAGTGGATGGGTCAAAATTAGCAATATCAGGCACCTGAACGTAACATTGCAGTTCCAGTCGGACTCCCATATATGATAAAAAGGTCAAATAGTGGATGGGTCAAAATTAGCAATATCAGGCACCTGAACGTAACATTGCAGTTCCAGTCGGACTCCCATATATGATAAAAGGTCAAATAGTGGATGGGTCAAAATTAGCAATATCAGGCACCTGAACGTAACATTGCAGTTCCAGTCGGACTCCCATATATGATAAAAAGGTCAAATAGTGGATGGGTCAAAATTAGCAATATCAGGCACCTGAACGTAACATTGCAGTTCCAGTCGGACTCCCATATATGATAAAAAGTTCAAATAGTGGATGGGTCAAAATTAGCAATATCAGGCACCTGAACGTAACATTGCAGTTCCAGTCGGACTCCCATATATGATAAAAAGGTCAAATAGTGGATGGGTCAAAATTAGCAATATCAGGCACCTGAACGTAACATTGCAGTTCCAGTCGGACTCCCATATATGATAAAAAGGTCAAATAGTGGATGGGTCAAAATTAGCAATATCAGGCACCTGAACGTAACATTGCAGTTCCAGTCGGACTCCCATATATGATAAAAAGGTCAAATAGTGGATGGGTCAAAATTAGCAATATCAGGCACCTGAACGTAACATTGCAGTTCCAGTCGGACTCCCATATATGATAAAAAGGTCAAATAGTGGATGGGTCAAAATTAGCAATATCAGGCACCTGAACGTAACATTGCAGTTCCAGTCGGACTCCCATATATGATAAAAAGGTCAAATAGTGGATGGGTCAAAATTAGCAATATCAGGCACCTGAACGTAACATTGCAGTTCCAGTCGGACTCCCATATATGATAAAAAGGTCAAATAGTGGATGGGTCAAAATTAGCAATATCAGGCACCTGAACGTAACATTGCAGTTCCAGTCGGACTCCCATATATGATAAAAAGGTCAAATAGTGGATGGGTCAAAATTAGCAATATCAGGCACCTGAACGTAACATTGCAGTTCCAGTCGGACTCCCATATATGATAAAAAGGTCAAATAGTGGATGGGTCAAAATTAGCAATATCAGGCACCTGAACGTAACATTGCAGTTCCAGTCGGACTCCCATATATGATAAAAAGGTCAAATAGTGGATGGGTCAAAATTAGCAATATCAGGCACCTGAACGTAACATTGCAGTTCCAGTCGGACTCCCATATATGATAAAAAGGTCAAATAGTGGATGGGTCAAAATTAGCAATATCAGGCACCTGAACGTAACATTGCAGTTCCAGTCGGACTCCCATATATGATAAAAAGGTCAAATAGTGGATGGGTCAAAATTAGCAATATCAGGCACCTGAACGTAACATTGCAGTTCCAGTCGGACTCCCATATATGATAAAAAGGTCAAATAGTGGATGGGTCAAAATTAGCAATATCAGGCACCTGAACGTAACATTGCAGTTCCAGTCGGACTCCCATATATGATAAAAAGTTCAAATAGTGGATGGGTCAAAATTAGCAATATCAGGCACCTGAACGTAACATTGCAGTTCCAGTCGGACTCCCATATATGATAAAAAGGTCAAATAGTGGATGGGTCAAAATTAGCAATATCAGGCACCTGAACGTAACATTGCAGTTCCAGTCGGACTCCCATATATGATAAAAAGGTCAAATAGTGGATGGGTCAAAATTAGCAATATCAGGCACCTGAACGTAACATTGCAGTTCCAGTCGGACTCCCATATATGATAAAAAGGTCAAATAGTGGATGGGTCAAAATTAGCAATATCAGGCACCTGAACGTAACATTGCAGTTCCAGTCGGACTCCCATATATGATAAAAAGGTCAAATAGTGGATGGGTCAAAATTAGCAATATCAGGCACCTGAACGTAACATTGCAGTTCCAGTCGGACTCCCATATATGATAAAAAGGTCAAATAGTGGATGGGTCAAAATTAGCAATATCAGGCACCTGAACGTAACATTGCAGTTCCAGTCGGACTCCCATATATGATAAAAAGGTCAAATAGTGGATGGGTCAAAATTAGCAATATCAGGCACCTGAACGTAACATTGCAGTTCCAGTCGGACTCCCATATATGATAAAAAGGTCAAATAGTGGATGGGTCAAAATTAGCAATATCAGGCACCTGAACGTAACATTGCAGTTCCAGTCGGACTCCCATATATGATAAAAAGTTCAAATAGTGGATGGGTCAAAATTAGCAATATCAGGCACCTGAACGTAACATTGCAGTTCCAGTCGGACTCCCATATATGATAAAAAGGTCAAATAGTGGATGGGTCAAAATTAGCAATATCAGGCACCTGAACGTAACATTGCAGTTCCAGTCGGACTCCCATATATGATAAAAAGGTCAAATAGTGGATGGGTCAAAATTAGCAATATCAGGCACCTGAACGTAACATTGCAGTTCCAGTCGGACTCCCATATATGATAAAAAGTTCAAATAGTGGATGGGTCAAAATTAGCAATATCAGGCACCTGAACGTAACATTGCAGTTCCAGTCGGACTCCCATATATGATAAAAAGGTCAAATAGTGGATGGGTCAAAATTAGCAATATCAGGCACCTGAACGTAACATTGCAGTTCCAGTCGGACTCCCATATATGATAAAAAGTTCAAATAGTGGATGGGTCAAAATTAGCAATATCAGGCACCTGAACGTAACATTGCAGTTCCAGTCGGACTCCCATATATGATAAAAAGGTCAAATAGTGGATGGGTCAAAATTAGCAATATCAGGCACCTGAACGTAACATTGCAGTTCCAGTCGGACTCCCATATATGATAAAAAGGTCAAATAGTGGATGGGTCAAAATTAGCAATATCAGGCACCTGAACGTAACATTGCAGTTCCAGTCGGACTCCCATATATGATAAAAAGGTCAAATAGTGGATGGGTCAAAATTAGCAATATCAGGCACCTGAACGTAACATTGCAGTTCCAGTCGGACTCCCATATATGATAAAAAGGTCAAATAGTGGATGGGTCAAAATTAGCAATATCAGGCACCTGAACGTAACATTGCAGTTCCAGTCGGACTCCCATATATGATAAAAAGGTCAAATAGTGGATGGGTCAAAATTAGCAATATCAGGCACCTGAACGTAACATTGCAGTTCCAGTCGGACTCCCATATATGATAAAAAGGTCAAATAGTGGATGGGTCAAAATTAGCAATATCAGGCACCTGAACGTAACATTGCAGTTCCAGTCGGACTCCCATATATGATAAAAAGTTCAAATAGTGGATGGGTCAAAATTAGCAATATCAGGCACCTGAACGTAACATTGCAGTTCCAGTCGGACTCCCATATATGATAAAAAGGTCAAATAGTGGATGGGTCAAAATTAGCAATATCAGGCACCTGAACGTAACATTGCAGTTCCAGTCGGACTCCCATATATGATAAAAAGTTCAAATAGTGGATGGGTCAAAATTAGCAATATCAGGCACCTGAACGTAACATTGCAGTTCCAGTCGGACTCCCATATATGATAAAAAGGTCAAATAGTGGATGGGTCAAAATTAGCAATATCAGGCACCTGAACGTAACATTGCAGTTCCAGTCGGACTCCCATATATGATAAAAAGGTCAAATAGTGGATGGGTCAAAATTAGCAATATCAGGCACCTGAACGTAACATTGCAGTTCCAGTCGGACTCCCATATATGATAAAAAGGTCAAATAGTGGATGGGTCAAAATTAGCAATATCAGGCACCTGAACGTAACATTGCAGTTCCAGTCGGACTCCCATATATGATAAAAAGTTCAAATAGTGGATGGGTCAAAATTAGCAATATCAGGCACCTGAACGTAACATTGCAGTTCCAGTCGGACTCCCATATATGATAAAAAGGTCAAATAGTGGATGGGTCAAAATTAGCAATATCAGGCACCTGAACGTAACATTGCAGTTCCAGTCGGACTCCCATATATGATAAAAAGTTCAAATAGTGGATGGGTCAAAATTAGCAATATCAGGCACCTGAACGTAACATTGCAGTTCCAGTCGGACTCCCATATATGATAAAAAGGTCAAATAGTGGATGGGTCAAAATTAGCAATATCAGGCACCTGAACGTAACATTGCAGTTCCAGTCGGACTCCCATATATGATAAAAAGTTCAAATAGTGGATGGGTCAAAATTAGCAATATCAGGCACCTGAACGTAACATTGCAGTTCCAGTCGGACTCCCATATATGATAAAAAGGTCAAATAGTGGATGGGTCAAAATTAGCAATATCAGGCACCTGAACGTAACATTGCAGTTCCAGTCGGACTCCCATATATGATAAAAAGTTCAAATAGTGGATGGGTCAAAATTAGCAATATCAGGCACCTGAACGTAACATTGCAGTTCCAGTCGGACTCCCATATATGATAAAAAGGTCAAATAGTGGATGGGTCAAAATTAGCAATATCAGGCACCTGAACGTAACATTGCAGTTCCAGTCGGACTCCCATATATGATAAAAAGTTCAAATAGTGGATGGGTCAAAATTAGCAATATCAGGCACCTGAACGTAACATTGCAGTTCCAGTCGGACTCCCATATATGATAAAAAGGTCAAATAGTGGATGGGTCAAAATTAGCAATATCAGGCACCTGAACGTAACATTGCAGTTCCAGTCGGACTCCCATATATGATAAAAAGTTCAAATAGTGGATGGGTCAAAATTAGCAATATCAGGCACCTGAACGTAACATTGCAGTTCCAGTCGGACTCCCATATATGATAAAAAGGTCAAATAGTGGATGGGTCAAAATTAGCAATATCAGGCACCTGAACGTAACATTGCAGTTCCAGTCGGACTCCCATATATGATAAAAAGGTCAAATAGTGGATGGGTCAAAATTAGCAATATCAGGCACCTGAACGTAACATTGCAGTTCCAGTCGGACTCCCATATATGATAAAAAGGTCAAATAGTGGATGGGTCAAAATTAGCAATATCAGGCACCTGAACGTAACATTGCAGTTCCAGTCGGACTCCCATATATGATAAAAAGGTCAAATAGTGGATGGGTCAAAATTAGCAATATCAGGCACCTGAACGTAACATTGCAGTTCCAGTCGGACTCCCATATATGATAAAAAGGTCAAATAGTGGATGGGTCAAAATTAGCAATATCAGGCACCTGAACGTAACATTGCAGTTCCAGTCGGACTCCCATATATGATAAAAAGTTCAAATAGTGGATGGGTCAAAATTAGCAATATCAGGCACCTGAACGTAACATTGCAGTTCCAGTCGGACTCCCATATATGATAAAAAGGTCAAATAGTGGATGGGTCAAAATTAGCAATATCAGGCACCTGAACGTAACATTGCAGTTCCAGTCGGACTCCCATATATGATAAAAAGGTCAAATAGTGGATGGGTCAAAATTAGCAATATCAGGCACCTGAACGTAACATTGCAGTTCCAGTCGGACTCCCATATATGATAAAAAGGTCAAATAGTGGATGGGTCAAAATTAGCAATATCAGGCACCTGAACGTAACATTGCAGTTCCAGTCGGACTCCCATATATGATAAAAAGGTCAAATAGTGGATGGGTCAAAATTAGCAATATCAGGCACCTGAACGTAACATTGCAGTTCCAGTCGGACTCCCATATATGATAAAAAGGTCAAATAGTGGATGGGTCAAAATTAGCAATATCAGGCACCTGAACGTAACATTGCAGTTCCAGTCGGACTCCCATATATGATAAAAAGTTCAAATAGTGGATGGGTCAAAATTAGCAATATCAGGCACCTGAACGTAACATTGCAGTTCCAGTCGGACTCCCATATATGATAAAAAGGTCAAATAGTGGATGGGTCAAAATTAGCAATATCAGGCACCTGAACGTAACATTGCAGTTCCAGTCGGACTCCCATATATGATAAAAAGGTCAAATAGTGGATGGGTCAAAATTAGCAATATCAGGCACCTGAACGTAACATTGCAGTTCCAGTCGGACTCCCATATATGATAAAAAGGTCAAATAGTGGATGGGTCAAAATTAGCAATATCAGGCACCTGAACGTAACATTGAAGTTCCAGTCGGACTCCCATATATGATAAAAAGTTCAAATAGTGGATGGGTCAAAATTAGCAATATCAGGCACCTGAACGTAACATTGCAGTTCCAGTCGGACTCCCATATATGATAAAAAGGTCAAATAGTGGATGGGTCAAAATTAGCAATATCAGGCACCTGAACGTAACATTGCAGTTCCAGTCGGACTCCCATATATGATAAAAAGGTCAAATAGTGGATGGGTCAAAATTAGCAATATCAGGCACCTGAACGTAACATTGCAGTTCCAGTCGGACTCCCATATATGATAAAAAGGTCAAATAGTGGATGGGTCAAAATTAGCAATATCAGGCACCTGAACGTAACATTGCAGTTCCAGTCGGACTCCCATATATGATAAAAAGGTCAAATAGTGGATGGGTCAAAATTAGCAATATCAGGCACCTGAACGTAACATTGCAGTTCCAGTCGGACTCCCATATATGATAAAAAGGTCAAATAGTGGATGGGTCAAAATTAGCAATATCAGGCACCTGAACGTAACATTGCAGTTCCAGTCGGACTCCCATATATGATAAAAAGGTCAAATAGTGGATGGGTCAAAATTAGCAATATCAGGCACCTGAACGTAACATTGCAGTTCCAGTCGGACTCCCATATATGATAAAAAGGTCAAATAGTGGATGGGTCAAAATTAGCAATATCAGGCACCTGAACGTAACATTGCAGTTCCAGTCGGACTCCCATATATGATAAAAAGTTCAAATAGTGGATGGGTCAAAATTAGCAATATCAGGCACCTGAACGTAACATTGCAGTTCCAGTCGGACTCCCATATATGATAAAAAGGTCAAATAGTGGATGGGTCAAAATTAGCAATATCAGGCACCTGAACGTAACATTGCAGTTCCAGTCGGACTCCCATATATGATAAAAAGGTCAAATAGTGGATGGGTCAAAATTAGCAATATCAGGCACCTGAACGTAACATTGCAGTTCCAGTCGGACTCCCATATATGATAAAAAGTTCAAATAGTGGATGGGTCAAAATTAGCAATATCAGGCACCTGAACGTAACATTGCAGTTCCAGTCGGACTCCCATATATGATAAAAAGGTCAAATAGTGGATGGGTCAAAATTAGCAATATCAGGCACCTGAACGTAACATTGCAGTTCCAGTCGGACTCCCATATATGATAAAAAGGTCAAATAGTGGATGGGTCAAAATTAGCAATATCAGGCACCTGAACGTAACATTGCAGTTCCAGTCGGACTCCCATATATGATAAAAAGGTCAAATAGTGGATGGGTCAAAATTAGCAATATCAGGCACCTGAACGTAACATTGCAGTTCCAGTCGGACTCCCATATATGATAAAAAGTTCAAATAGTGGATGGGTCAAAATTAGCAATATCAGGCACCTGAACGTAACATTGCAGTTCCAGTCGGACTCCCATATATGATAAAAAGGTCAAATAGTGGATGGGTCAAAATTAGCAATATCAGGCACCTGAACGTAACATTGCAGTTCCAGTCGGACTCCCATATATGATAAAAAGGTCAAATAGTGGATGGGTCAAAATTAGCAATATCAGGCACCTGAACGTAACATTGCAGTTCCAGTCGGACTCCCATATATGATAAAAAGGTCAAATAGTGGATGGGTCAAAATTAGCAATATCAGGCACCTGAACGTAACATTGCAGTTCCAGTCGGACTCCCATATATGATAAAAAGGTCAAATAGTGGATGGGTCAAAATTAGCAATATCAGGCACCTGAACGTAACATTGCAGTTCCAGTCGGACTCCCATATATGATAAAAAGGTCAAATAGTGGATGGGTCAAAATTAGCAATATCAGGCACCTGAACGTAACATTGCAGTTCCAGTCGGACTCCCATATATGATAAAAAGGTCAAATAGTGGATGGGTCAAAATTAGCAATATCAGGCACCTGAACGTAACATTGCAGTTCCAGTCGGACTCCCATATATGATAAAAAGGTCAAATAGTGGATGGGTCAAAATTAGCAATATCAGGCACCTGAACGTAACATTGCAGTTCCAGTCGGACTCCCATATATGATAAAAAGGTCAAATAGTGGATGGGTCAAAATTAGCAATATCAGGCACCTGAACGTAACATTGCAGTTCCAGTCGGACTCCCATATATGATAAAAAGGTCAAATAGTGGATGGGTCAAAATTAGCAATATCAGGCACCTGAACGTAACATTGCAGTTCCAGTCGGACTCTCATATATGATAAAAAGTTCAAATAGTGGATGGGTCAAAATTAGCAATATCAGGCACCTGAACGTAACATTGCAGTTCCAGTCGGACTCCCATATATGATAAAAAGGTCAAATAGTGGATGGGTCAAAATTAGCAATATCAGGCACCTGAACGTAACATTGCAGTTCCAGTCGGACTCCCATATATGATAAAAAGGTCAAATAGTGGATGGGTCAAAATTAGCAATATCAGGCACCTGAACGTAACATTGCAGTTCCAGTCGGACTCCCATATATGATAAAAAGGTCAAATAGTGGATGGGTCAAAATTAGCAATATCAGGCACCTGAACGTAACATTGCAGTTCCAGTCGGACTCCCATATATGATAAAAAGGTCAAATAGTGGATGGGTCAAAATTAGCAATATCAGGCACCTGAACGTAACATTGCAGTTCCAGTCGGACTCCCATATATGATAAAAAGGTCAAATAGTGGATGGGTCAAAATTAGCAATATCAGGCACCTGAACGTAACATTGCAGTTCCAGTCGGACTCCCATATATGATAAAAAGGTCAAATAGTGGATGGGTCAAAATTAGCAATATCAGGCACCTGAACGTAACATTGCAGTTCCAGTCGGACTCTCATATATGATAAAAAGGTCAAATAGTGGATGGGTCAAAATTAGCAATATCAGGCACCTGAACGTAACATTGCAGTTCCAGTCGGACTCCCATATATGATAAAAAGGTCAAATAGTGGATGGGTCAAAATTAGCAATATCAGGCACCTGAACGTAACATTGCAGTTCCAGTCGGACTCCCATATATGATAAAAAGTTCAAATAGTGGATGGGTCAAAATTAGCAATATCAGGCACCTGAACGTAACATTGCAGTTCCAGTCGGACTCCCATATATGATAAAAAGGTCAAATAGTGGATGGGTCAAAATTAGCAATATCAGGCACCTGAACGTAACATTGCAGTTCCAGTCGGACTCCCATATATGATAAAAAGGTCAAATAGTGGATGGGTCAAAATTAGCAATATCAGGCACCTGAACGTAACATTGCAGTTCCAGTCGGACTCCCATATATGATAAAAAGGTCAAATAGTGGATGGGTCAAAATTAGCAATATCAGGCACCTGAACGTAACATTGCAGTTCCAGTCGGACTCCCATATATGATAAAAAGGTCAAATAGTGGATGGGTCAAAATTAGCAATATCAGGCACCTGAACGTAACATTGCAGTTCCAGTCGGACTCCCATATATGATAAAAAGTTCAAATAGTGGATGGGTCAAAATTAGCAATATCAGGCACCTGAACGTAACATTGCAGTTCCAGTCGGACTCCCATATATGATAAAAAGTTCAAATAGTGGATGGGTCAAAATTAGCAATATCAGGCACCTGAACGTAACATTGCAGTTCCAGTCGGACTCCCATATATGATAAAAAGGTCAAATAGTGGATGGGTCAAAATTAGCAATATCAGGCACCTGAACGTAACATTGCAGTTCCAGTCGGACTCCCATATATGATAAAAAGTTCAAATAGTGGATGGGTCAAAATTAGCAATATCAGGCACCTGAACGTAACATTGCAGTTCCAGTCGGACTCCCATATATGATAAAAAGGTCAAATAGTGGATGGGTCAAAATTAGCAATATCAGGCACCTGAACGTAACATTGCAGTTCCAGTCGGACTCCCATATATGATAAAAAGGTCAAATAGTGGATGGGTCAAAATTAGCAATATCAGGCACCTGAACGTAACATTGCAGTTCCAGTCGGACTCCCATATATGATAAAAAGGTCAAATAGTGGATGGGTCAAAATTAGCAATATCAGGCACCTGAACGTAACATTGCAGTTCCAGTCGGACTCCCATATATGATAAAAAGTTCAAATAGTGGATGGGTCAAAATTAGCAATATCAGGCACCTGAACGTAACATTGCAGTTCCAGTCGGACTCCCATATATGATAAAAAGGTCAAATAGTGGATGGGTCAAAATTAGCAATATCAGGCACCTGAACGTAACATTGCAGTTCCAGTCGGACTCCCATATATGATAAAAAGTTCAAATAGTGGATGGGTCAAATTAGCA
>JAZHYW010006056.1:0-21522 GCA_037355805.1 Ixodes ricinus | reverse complement strand
GATCAACATCGGCGGCATATAATCGGCTCCAGATCACGTGGCCGCTTGTTCTGGCTGCGAGTTGAGGGTAAACTCTGCTCGTTTTTCTTTATTTTTTCTGCGACTTCGACTGCGCGTGTGGTGAAAAACGAACAGGTATTTCACAGGTCTGTTAACGTCAGGGATCCGTTCTAAGCGGTTTTTGCGCAAGAAAATACAGACATCGTTGCATCGCCCCTTTAAGGAGGTGCTGGGGCATTGCTACCATGCTGTACCAAGGTTCCAAACCTCCAAACTATTTTTCTATATCCTCTTCTCTCTTCTAAGAAGTGTTGCGTAGTCGGGGACTCGAACCAGGCAACGTGCCAGGAGTGGATTCGAGCATCTTCTGCCGCAAGTCCTTAGGTAGTGATTTCTTGAGTCATTGTTTGCTGGCATCCAATGCCCGGTGCTACTACTCTGTTTCACATTATGATGTACCGCAGGAAAAAGCTACAAGCGCGAGCTCTTTGCTCTAGGGCAGATCTCGGCAGCACAAGCTCTCGTGACGTTAAGAGCAGCTCCCAACGCTATATATGAGCTCGCGCTTCTAGCCTTCTCTGCGGTACAACATAAGGTGAAACGGAGTATAACCGTCTCTCTTGCCTTAGCGTACACAGTGCACCCAGCCGGCAAAGCTGAGTCACAGCCCGTTGCAGCACGAGCCTGGCGGTGGTTGACTTGAAATAGTAGAATGACTCACGCAGTGAAGTTCAACATATATTCGAATGCGTCTGCGGCTGCGCCCGTAATATTGCACGGCTCAAGGGTACGTCATCAGCCGACGTGAACGTGACCCGCTACTCTGGTGATCCGAAACCCAGGAAGGAGGCCAGACGTGGCCTCGCTGTTCCGACCTAGACTTCGTACACCTGCGACTCGTCTCGAGCGCAATGTTTCTCGGAGAGCTCGCGCTTGTGCCGGCAATATCAGGTCGCAATCCACGAGGTCTCTGTTTGGATGATGCTATAGACTTTTTAATGTTTACAAAATCACAGTCCCGCGTGCGGTCTTCACAGCTCCGCACGTGCGTGTTCGGCGCTTCGGAAAGCGAGGAAAGCACGCGCCATACGCACGAACAGTCAAGATGGCACCGGCCACACGCTCTTTTTTGGAAAGGTCTATACTTCGTTTCAGCTTGGGTCCAGACGCAGCCAATGCTACAAGCGCGAGCGTGTGGCCCTGAGCAGTGTTTGCACTGCAAGAGCGCGTGCTTGACAGGGACGCTGCAAAGCTAGGAGCTCGCGCCTGTAGCATTGGCTGCGTCTGGCGTAAGCTGAAACGAAGTATAGGCGAAACTTGAGGACTGCACTCCATGCGTCGGTGGCGGAGGGTCGGCAGGAAGGACCTTCACAACAGGGATGCTGCCGTATCGTTTTTTCAACCGTAACAGAAGATAAGACATATGTTCCAGGATGCTTCAGATGGTCCACTATTCTCGAAAATTCCAAATGACACTGCCTGCACGATCTTCAACAGGTATCCTACCAACGAACTGAGTACGTATTTTCCTTTCCTAAAGCAGCGGTAAAGTTTCATGTTCAAGGCCACACCTACAGATCAAGAATACCAGTTCATTCCACCGTGACGTCTTGTGATCAATGTTGACAGGGGCGTCCTTTTTGAACAGGGGCGTCGTGACGTTTTGATGGAATTTGGGTGACATAGAATTTATTTAGAGGTCGAAGTCTTTTCGCATCCCTCGTCAGACAGACAGGATGTCAGGGAAGGGGCCGGGGTCAGTCCTTGATGGAACGTTTTTTTTTTAGCTCATTGAAGACTTTTCGTCGTCCAAAAACCACTACCTTCAAGGCAAGGTGCCAAGCCTACGGGAAAGTAATTTTGGGGATCACAAGCTTCCACTTCCACCTTCAAGCTTCAGCTGATTTGGCGTCTCAAACAAATTTGAAAAATGTATTGCAGTATCAGTATTTCTGTATTTGAATTTCTGCCCTCCCTAAAATATATTCCTGTATTTGTATTTTCATAGACTTATTGCCTCAATTTAAAATGTATTTCCGATACGTATCGCGATACACTTTTACAGACATATTTCAGTATCAGTATTTTAGCTACTATTTTAATGTATCCCAGTATTTGTATTTCCAAATACATTTCTAAGTATTTCTGCCCAACCCTGCTACCAAGGATGCCATCTGCAAGCATAAACGAGCAAATTATTCCCTTCATGGGTGTCACAGACCATGAAAGAATACGTGCCAGGGAAGCCGCATTCTACCGGCCTGAAGAACTTTGTGCTTGCAACCCCAAACGGCATGGTACTTGACTTTGACGTCTATCAAGGCAAGCAATCTTTGAAAGATAGCACTCTTGAAAAACCTTGGTGAAGGACCCAGTGTAGTGCTACGACTAGCACACGTTACCGCCAGGAACATCCTTTTCTTTGACCGTTAACTTTCCCGTTGCTTGAAGCACTTAGAGCAAAGAACCTGCGCGGGACTGGAACGATCATGAAAAACAGGCTCCCTAGAACAGTAAGCATTGAGAACGATAAGTCCATATTCAAGAAAGGAAGGGGTTCTAGCGCACAGGTAGTGAAGAACGTGGCAGGTGTCTGCTTGGTGAAGTGCGTTGACACAAAGGTAATCACACTCGCCTCCACGCACATTGCCAAGGAGCCAATTGGCAGTTGCCGAAGATGGTCCAAAAAAAAAATAAGGCGTAACAAGATGTTCCTCGGCTTGCCAGTGTTGAAGAGTATAACAAAAATATGGGTGGCGTGGCTGCTGAGTTTGTATCCAACAACTCAAAGAACCAAGAAGTTGACCGTGAGGACAATGCTGTTCATCATCGACTTGGCAGCCGTTAATGCATGGCTACAATACAATGATGATTCGCTGCTTTTGAAGCGGCAAAGAAAAAGAAAAAAAGATATCCTCGGACTGCTATAGAATTCAAGATGCCGCTTGCGCACCACCTGCTCTTAGTGGAGCAAACAGATGAAGACCTTCTAGACGAGCCGCCACTCAAGCTCTCAAAGACACAGGTTGTGGCACTATATATCTCCTGAACCTCGGAGAATGGCACAAGCAAAGCATCTACCTGAGCTCGTGAATCAAGTCTCTTCATCAAGGCGCCGCAATCTAGGGTGCTCACAGCGCACAAAATTCAGATGCCCACAGGCAACGTTTTTTGTATAACCCAGGATTTCCCAGACCCCAGGTGTACCCCCCCCAAGTTTCCAAACACCCCCTTAAATCTAAAAAAAAACTTTTTTTCAGATTAAGTGCAAACACCACCTCCAGGTGTATATATAGAAAAGGAAACATGCATTACGGGTATGAGCATTTGGTTAATAGACGTCTGTAATTTAGCGGACTAGAAAAGAAACAGTTTTATATTTTATCTAGCCTCGCCTCGCATCGCCCCCCCCCCCCCCCGAGCCATGGGACACCCCCTTGATTAGAATCCTGGGAAGCCCTGGTATAACCGCATCCGAAACGGTTATAAGCAATTTCATACTATGTAAGCACTCAGTTTCTTGTTGTAGTCATTTGAAATAATACAGCAACAGCCTGTGCACCGTCAAATTTTGTGTATATTGAGACCCAATGTGCATTAGAATGCACATGCTCCTGCGTGAAAACTACTGGGCTTACGGCTGTAACTCTTTTTTTTTGTTCAATTCTTCTAATCACAATGTCTTCAGGGATCACTTGATCATTAAAATCAATATGCGTAATTTGCTCCAGGTCTGAGGAGGATTATATATATACCCTTTCACAAGTTCAGGGCCATCTAGTGGCTGAAATATCAGTCATAATTGTTTTATGCTAATGGCGGATAAAATCTGGTATACCTATTCGTTACGGTGTTTTTCGCTGAACAGTTATTTCTTTATTTGCTGCAGTTCCGATGGTGTCAAGAAACTGCCAATCTGTACGAGGCGCTTACAGTTGAGTAATCCTCTTGATAAAATTAACAATTTATTGTCATGAGCTGTCTGGGGCGTGCCGTAGCCGGAGCATTCCAAGGACTCAGGTGACAGCCTCAAATGCGTAGCGCATAGAAGCTTCCAGGTATCGTCACGGTGACATCGAACAACAATACAGCGAACTAAAGGGCCGTTCACACTCTTGCAACCTCTTAAAACTGGGCGCCTTAAAACCTCTTAAAACGAGAGAACACACTGGCGCCATCTATTGGGTGGCAGTGTAAACTTGGCGGTCCGGCATATTTTCTTTTTCTCTCACGCATTATCCTTACTTTCTTGGCTCTAAACACTTTTCTCGACGTTATAAACGAGCCTTTCTTATAGGTATTACGCACATATGACCTCGGAAACCCCACAAAACCTTCGCTCTTGTAAAATGCAGTTCCAGGGTCACCGCAGAGATAGCGCCAGAGCGCCAGTGTGTTCCCTCGTCCTAAGAAATTTTAAGAGATTTCAACGGGTCTCGTCTCTCTCGGTCGTACTCGGTTGCAAGAGTGTGAACGGGCCTTAACGTCTGGATGCTCAGGCTCCGCATCGGTTTCTGTCTTCAAATTCTTCCTTCACCAGCCATCGAAAGGCCGCCATTAGCATGTGAAAATCGGGTGCAAATGAAATGCGAACAGTGACGGAACTTTGAGCCCACTGCCGAGGCAGCTTCCAAGCTTGGTTTGTGCTTGCCGAGGTTAAAACACATCAGAATAGGACGCTCAACCTCGCAGCGTCCTACTCCGATGTGTTTGAACCACGCCAAGCACAACCCAAGTTTGGAGTTCCGTCAGTGTTCGGATTTCATTTAAACCCGATTATACAGATGATACACACTTAGGTGATGATGTTTCTATAGAAGTGGTCGGAATAAATTGCTTTCAGGTTTATCTGAAATTATTTCCTTATTATTTCAACCGTTAAAAGAGCCTTTCCAGAATCCATTTCTAGCAAACTTTGATATCAACAGTAATATATTTGCGCATATATTGCATATAGCATAAGAGCCGGATGCTAGGAGAGCATGTAAAGATGTTTTATATATTATGAGACAACGTATAACGTATTCATTATACCGCTATGACTTTCAGGTGGTCAAAATGGCGGATTTTGTAGATTTTATTAGTATATACTTCAGTCAAATCGAGTTTAAGAATATTTTGGGAAACGGTTTTTATTAAAACATTGAGAACATTTGTGTTTTGCGCAAATAAAGAAGTGTTATATAATGTAAGTCACGGTTGAGCCGATGTATGTCAATTGAACATTGTTACGTAACTTGTGTCTTTTCAAAACGTTTTTGTAATTATGTGGTGCCACGTAAAAATATGACGGAGTTTCAAAGTTACTGCAAAATGCATTGATTGCCGGCAGATTGTACATGCACTTCATCAAAAACGACCTGTTCCAGTAAAGAGTTTCAGGACTACATCAAAACAAGGTGTTCGCTTCTACCGATGTTTAGATAGGCTAATGATCAGTTGTATTTTGTTTATATCGCTTGACCAATTAATGTTCATTGCTCTAGTTTGCTGTCCGCTAAGCTGACAGGGTGATGGAAGCTGCGTGTTCGTAAATCCAATCCATCGCTTGCTTTTTTTTTTTTTGGACCTTGCTTTTCGCCCGAGTATGCGTAAATAGCGTGGTCACATGGTGCAAGACCGACGGTTGACTGGTCGAAACAGTACGTAGCTTTAGCCGCGTACTGTATGAACAGAGTATAGACCCCTTTCGAAATTCGCTTCGTTTCAGCTTAGCTCCGAGCGCGGCCGATGTTATGAGCCGAAGGGCCAATCAAACAGCGAAAGAGGCACAACGTCATGGCGTGCTCTGCAGGTGAAAGGACTAGCCAGTATTCGCCGTCTCTCTGTGCGTGTTTCTCCGCCGGCTACTGCTAGTCCTATCAAGCGCAGAGAGCACTCCATGACGTTACGCTTTTGCGCTGTTTGATTGACCCTTCGGCTCATAACATCGGCCGCGCTCAAACATAAGGTGAAACGAAGTATAGAAGGTCGGAACCACTGCACAATGGCGGAACAACGGGCATCGTGGAACGTGCACGTCATTCCATAAAATAGCGAACGTCGGAGGGCGGTGGCGGCCATCAAGGAGCCGACGAGCCAATCAAACAGCGTTGAAAGTGCAACGCGTCACTGCGCTCATGCGCTCATCACCTTTTTTTCTTTTTTTTTGTGCATGGATGTGTTTTGCCTTTTAATCCAACCAAGACCAAACGCATAACGCATGACGTTGCGGTTTTAGTACACCATCGTGCAGGCATTCCACAGCGGCCAACAGAGGGCTGTCTTTCGAAAGGGGTCTATTGGGGCAGGTCGGGTTTAGTTCTCTTTTCATTTTGCGTAGAAACGCGTTTATGGCTGCCGTGCCTGTTCGGAGTCGACGCAAAATCGTTTCTTTCGCACATGGCAGCCCTATACCAGCCTTCCCCTCGGCAAAGGTGGTTGCACGGCCTCCGCGGGTATAAATAGTGCACACGAATCTTCTGTCGCTTCTTGCGGAGTCTTGCTGGCTGCCAACGCTAGGACCTGAAGGGTGTGTTTTGATTTGTCTTTCCCAGCCATAGCCCCAAATATTTTCCAGAGTTTGGTCATGGGCACGTGGACGTCGGAGTTCTTACAAAGTAAGGCCCATCGATTTCTGATGAGGCCTCTTGCATGCCTTCTTAGCTTGGCCGACCCCTTGTTGAGACATGACTTGTCCTCTGGCGCCCCTGTCCTTCGGAACCTTCACTGTGCCCAAGATCTCGCAGCGGCTAAGTTTAGATCTCGAGACAACAGTGTCATTGCTGTTTCTTGACACACGACGGCTTTTTCCGTCGTACCATACTGTGTCCGTCGTCATCAGCGTCACTTGCTGGAAGGTCGGTATATATATGGCCCCCCCATCAACGTTACTAGAACCACTCAGTTGGGAAACTGCCATAGAGCTTGCTTTAAAAAAGTGGCTCCGATCCGTCGAGAATCGAGCTAATGGCGATCGCAACGCCTCCATTTCTCTCGCAGCGCCCACTCTGGAAACTGCACGGCTGCACATCGAGTCGGGCAAGGGCCGGTGGCGCTAGAGTAACTGTATATGCTCCGCTTGTGGAGCAAGCCGAGCCTATACAGTAGGGAGGCTCAAGTGAGGGTGGGTGCAACTGCTAGATCGGGGATCACGAGACATGGACGCCATTTAATTGCTAAATTTTGCTGGGAGTCTATGGAGCAAAGGGTCGTTTTATTTCCTAACTCAGGTCATAAGAGCCCATTAAGGTGCTTGAATAATTTACGCAAGGTATAAATGATTACTTTTCCATAGCCACCAGTTTTGTTCCGATAGGTTAAGTATTTTTTTAACGCGAAAAATGGTAAATTCCGCCATCTTGGACGTTGCTGCTTGTCTGGCAACCCTGCTTTCTCCTCTCGACGTTTGCAATTCTCGGAGCGAGGAGGAAGCGAGAGAGGCTGCGCCAAGGCGTTCGTTGCTTGCAATGGGAGGCGAGAGGAGGAAAGGCGCATGGAGCAACAGAGAGCCAACAGAGCGGGCGTCTGCTCTCGTGGAGGAAACATTGGCGCATATCCTTTCCCATATCCTCTCCCTCAGGCGCCGCCATTAAATTGCAAACGCTCTCCAGGTTTTGAGTTGCACCCACCCTCACTTGAGCCTCCCTACTATACAGTTACTCTAGGTGGCGCCATCTCGCAAGGCCCTCTCGCAGTAGCTATGTAAAGCAACTTTCACGTTTCAACTCGTCACTAAAGGGTGGCGCTGTTATCGTATTTAGCTTGGTCTCGGTGGACGCCAGCGGCCCAGGTTTCAAGGGTGAGTTTCCCCAATGAGGTTTTAGTTTGTCGGAGTCTGAGAAGTACAGCGCCACCGATGCGTTCGATGATGTCTCGCTCATGTCGCGGTCCCTCTTTCGACGCGTCCTCCCCGGCATGACCGGAGGGGCTGGGGTCCTGTCATTACCGGCGCGACCGGACCTCACGCCCCCTGGCGCGTGATTCTTCCGGCCCTGTGTGGCCTGCTAGGCCTATCTGTCGCACGAAAATCCCCGGATGAAGAGAAAAACGAGACCGACCGCACCGAACACAGAATCCGAACTCCCAATGCATAGCTAGAGAAATATGAAGTCTTATAGCTAAAGCTATGACTCTGTTTAGCAAAAGAAAAAAAGCCATCATATTTAAACTAATAAAAAAATTACCTAATTTATTTATTTTTTTGCCGAGAGTATTTATTTGTTTAGAAACACAATCTGCGACCTTGAAATTCGTTTTTTCTATTCTCCCGGAAACCGCCGGTCGAGAACTGGCCGGTTTCAGGAGCGCTCACTCTCTTTTTTATGGTCACGTGGCATTCAAGCTATGTGTACCAAATATATTAAAAGTAGTGGGTCACCTAAGACACATATTCAATATTAATAGAAAAGAATATGAACCCAATTTCTGTGACCTCCAAGAAGTTGGACGTCGCGTTGGACAAGTGACGTCGCCGACGCACCAAACATAGCGGACTTCCCTAATGGGGCGGATGGAGAATCACGAATCTATAGCGCCGTTCACAAAACAAATTTCAGTATCATTATCTCATCTTATTTTCGGTGTATATTGATGGTTCTTGATTTTTATAAAAATTTCACTATGTACTCAATATACCAACGTTGCTACATATCCACCCGTGCCTATGTCTACGTAATATTTAATCAAATATCAATTTTCTTCCGAGAAAATGAATTTTAAAGTTTACACGAATACACCTCCGAATCACAACTGCTGCCTCTCTAATCACAACAACGAGCAGGCGCACTCGTGACGTCAAATGATGTATCCGAGACCAGACGACGCTCCTATACCCTACGGCGTTGTGCGTTGTAGTGATAGGGAGTTTTCGTAGATCGCTTCTTCCGTCGCGCAACGCTCTTCGCAACCCACTACGATATCCAGAACTCTGCAGTCAAGGCCAGCGGCGCGCATGCGCACTAGAGGCGTCTTCGTTGCGGAGAGCGTAGTGGAGTAGGGAAAACGGTCTACGTCTGGTTTAGGTTCTTTGCTGCATGCGATGGAGGGGGAATTGGTGATTGACTGTGGGGTGCTAAAGCCCGAGGTACACCAAAGCATTCCTTATGAGTTGTGAATGCGAAAGCATGCAAGCCGCTCGTCCGCCCCCTTTGTCGTCTGCTCGTCCGCTCCCTTCGTCGTCTGCTGCGCACTAGCGCGCGCGCGCATCGGGATCTCGGAGGCCATGGCGCAGCGGCCAATGGGAGCCCCGTCGACGCGCGCCTGCCTATGGAACCGAAGGCGCGCGGAAACTATCTGCCGTTTTCGTGCTTCCAACTGATGACGTCAGCTTGCCCCATGAGACAGTAAAATGCTTTCGCATTAATAACACCACGAAGAAATGCAGCAGAAAAACGTCTTATAGACCCCTTTCAAAATACGGTACTCTGTTGGCGGCTGTGAAATCCCTGCACAATGGCGGACTAAAACCTCAACATCACGGCACACTGGAAAAAACACACCCACTAAAAAAAATGAAAGCCGTTTACAACTCCCTGTAACGCCGAATGAGAGCGCAGCTCTTGAGGGGGGAAGGCACGGGCGGGAGGTCACGTGACCTCGGGGGCCACGTGACCTCGGAGAACCACGTGACCGGGGGTCACGCGACCTCCGGGCGCGGGGGAGGGGGGGGGGGGTCACGGCGTCACGCGACCTCGGGGGGGGGGGGTCACGTGACCTGGGGGTCACGTGACCTTACGATTACGCCAACGCCGATGGCGACGCCGCTCAAGCCGGAAACGGGCGCCTAAAGGCGCATTCACACTGAGCAAGAAACGCGCGTTGCGGTCGGCGTCGACGCCGGCGCTCGTAAAATAGGAAGCAGTCACACAGGGCCACCCGACGGCGGCGTCTTCTCGGGTAATCTCGCGTTTGTCGAGAGAACACGGAATTTTTATTCGTCTGCTTCGCACGATTGTTGTTGCCTTCCCTTCGCGATTGCATATGCCAGGGGTGGCCAGGCTGACCCGGCCTAAGAGCCGCAAACGAAACCACGAAACTTCTAAGAGCCGCGGGGGGGAGGGGGGGGGGGGGCAAATTTGAATTTTGTTTCAAAGTCTGACTGTACGTATGAGTGCACAAGGCTGTACGACAGTACGTATGGGGGTATACAAGACTGCCAAACCGCGAGCCGTACTTTACTCTGCCTGAAATCCCTTCTTTTTTTCCTGGGGAAACGCAGAAAGAGGCGGGGGGGGGGGGGGGGTTCCTTACGAGGGATCCGCGAGCCGCACTTGGACCAGCAAAGAGCCGCATGCGGCCTGTGACCTGATTTGGCCACCCCTGGCATATGCGGTGGGAGACAACCGTCTTCTATGAATGGACTGGCGATGATTACAATATGTTTACACTCTGGTTATATGCAGCATTGGTGAGCGTCGTCGGACTCGAACGGGCAGCTTCTGAAGGTGCTGTTTTTTGCCGCGTTGTTGGTAAACAAAGCACGGTGCTACGCCGGCGCGTCCCAGTCTTCGCATCCGTACCTTTAACACTGGCACGCAGCTTGCAGGCGAGTGTTTTCGATGGAATAGCAACTGTTGTATCTCCATCGAAAACACTCACTACAAGCTGCGTGCGAGTGTTAAAGGTACGGATGCGAAGACTGAACGCGCCGGCGTAGCACCGTGCTTTGTTTGCACAAAAACGCGGCAAAACAGCACCTTCAGAAGCTGCCCGTTCGAGTCCGTGCCTTTCGCCAATGCTAGCATATAACCGGAGTGTAAACATATAGTAATCATCGCCGTTGTCCATTCATTGAAGACGGTTGTCTCCCACCGCATATGCCAGGGGTGGCCAAATCGCGGCTCAGCGAGCCGCATGCGGCTCTTTGCTGATCCAAGTGCGGCTCCCGGATCCCTCGTAAGGAACCCCCCCCCCCCCCCCCGCCTCTTTCTGCGTTTCCCCAGGAAAAAAAGAAGGGATTTCAGGCAGAGTAAAGTACGGCTCGCGGTTTGGCAGTCTTGTATACCCCCATACGTACTGTCGTACAGCCTTGTGCACTCATACGTACAGTCAGACTTTGAGAACAAAATTTAATTTGCCTCCCCCCCCCCCCCGCGGCTCTTAGAAGTTTCGTGGTTTCGTTTGCGGCTCTTAGTGCCGGGTCAGCCTGGCCACCCCTGGCATATGCAATCGCGAAGGGAAGGCAACAACAATCGTGCGAAGCAGACGAATAAAAAATTCCGTGTTCTCTCGACAAACGCGAGATTACCCGAGAAGACGCCGCCGTCGGGTGGCCCTGTGTGACTGCTTCCTATTTTACGACGCCGGCGTCGACGTCGACCGCAACGCGCGTTTCTTGCTCAGTGTGAATGCGCCTTTAGGCGCCCGTTTCCGGCTTGAGCGGCGTCGCCATCGGCGTTGGCGTAACCGTAAGGTCACGTGACCCCCAGGTCACGTGACCCCCCCCCCCCCCCGAGGTCGCGTGACGCCGTGACCCCCCCCCCCCCCCCCCCCCGGAGGTCGCGTGACCCCCCGGTCACGTGACCTCCAGGTCACGTGACCCCCGAGGTCACGTGACCTCCCCCTCCTCCCCCCCTCAAGAGCTGCGCTCTCATTCGGCGTTACAGGGAGTTGTAAACGGCTTTCATTTTTTTAGTGGGTGTGTTTTTTCCAGTGTGCCGTGATGTTGAGGTTTTAGTCCGCCATTGTGCAGGGATTTCACAGCCGCCAACAGAGTACCGTATTTTGAAAGGGGTCTATAAGACGTTTTTCTGCTGCATTTCTTCGTGGTGTTATTAATGCGAAAGCATTTTACTGTCTCATGGGGCAAGCTGACGTCATCAGTTGGAAGCACGAAAACGGCAGATAGTTTCCGCGCGCCTTCGGTTCCATAGGCAGGCGCGCGTCGACGGGGCTCCCATTGGCCGCTGCGCCATGGCCTCCGAGATCCCGATGCGCGCGCGCGCTAGTGCGCAGCAGACGACGAAGGGAGCGGACGAGCAGACGACAAAGGGGGCGGACGAGCGGCTTGCATGCTTTCGCATTCACAACTCATAAGGAATGCTTTGGTGTACCTCGGGCTTTTGCACCCCACAGTCAATCACCAATTCCCCCTCCATCGCATGCAGCAAAGAACCTAAACCAGACGTAGACCGTTTTCCCTACTCCACTACGCTCTCCGCAACGAAGACGCCTCTAGTGGCATGCGCGCCGCTGGCCTTGACTGCAGAGTTCTGGATATCGTAGTGGGTTGCGAAGAGCGTTGCGCGACGGAAGAAGCGATCTACGAAAACTCCCTATCACTACAACGCACAACGCCGTAGGGTATAGGAGCGTCGTCTGGTCTCGGATACATCATTTGACGTCACGAGTGCGCCTGCTCGTTGTTGTGATTAGAGAGGCAGCAGTTGTGATTCGGAGGTGTACGTGTAAACTTTAAAATTCATTTTCTCGGAAGAAAATTGATATTTGATTAAATATTACGTAGACATAGGCACGGGTGGATATGTAGCAACGTTGGTATATTGAGTACATAGTGAAATTTTTATAAAAATCAAGAACCATCAATATACACCGAAAATAAGATGAGATAATGATACTGAAATTTGTTTTGTGAACGGCGCTATAGATTCGTGATTCTCCATCCGCCCCATTAGGGAAGTCCGCTATGTTTGGTGCGTCGGCGACGTCACTTTGTCCAACGCGACGTCCAACTTCTTGGAGGTCACAGAAATTGGGTTCATATTCTTTTCTATTAATATTGAATATGTGTCTTAGGTGACCCACTACTTTTAATATATTTGGTACACATAGCTTGAATGCCACGTGACCATAAAAAAGAGAGTGAGCGCTCCTGAAACCGGCCAGTTCTCGACCGGCGGTTTCCGGGAGAATAGAAAAAACGAATTTCAAGGTCGCAGATTGTGTTTCTAAACAAATAAATACTCTCGGCAAAAAAATAAATAAATTAGGTAATTTTTTTATTAGTTTAAATATGATGGCTTTTTTCTTTTGCTAAACAGAGTCATAGCTTTAGCTATAAGACTTCATATTTCTCTAGCTATGCATTGGGAGTTCGGATTCTGTGTTCGGTGCGGTCGGTCTCGTTTTTCTCTTCATCCGGGGATTTTCGTGCGACAGATAGGCCTAGCAGGCCACACAGGGCCGGAAGAATCACGCGCCAGGGGGCGTGAGGTCCGGTCACGCCGGTAATGACAGGACCCCAGCCCCTCCGGTCATGCCGGGGAGGACGCGTCGAAAGAGGGACCGCGACATGAGCGAGACATCATCGAACGCATCGGTGGCGCTGTACTTCTCAGACTCCGACAAACTAAAACCTCATTGGGGAAACTCACCCTTGAAACCTGGGCCGCTGGCGTCCACCGAGACCAAGCTAAATACGATAACAGCGCCACCCTTTAGTGACGAGTTGAAACGTGAAAGTTGCTTTACATAGCTACTGCGAGAGGGCCTTGCGAGATGGCGCCACCTAGAGTAACTGTATAGTAGGGAGGCTCAAGTGAGGGTGGGTGCAACTCAAAACCTGGAGAGCGTTTGCAATTTAATGGCGGCGCCTGAGGGAGAGGATATGGGAAAGGATATGCGCCAATGTTTCCTCCACGAGAGCAGACGCCCGCTCTGTTGGCATCTCTGTTGCTCCATGCGCCTTTCCTCCTCTCGCCTCCCATTGCAAGCAACGAACGCCTTGGCGCAGCCTCTCTCGCTTCCTCCTCGCTCCGAGAATTGCAAACGTCGAGAGGAGAAAGCAGGGTTGCCAGACAAGCAGCAACGTCCAAGATGGCGGAATTTACCATTTTTCGCGTTAAAAAAATACTTAACCTATCGGAACAAAACTGGTGGCTATGGAAAAGTAATCATTTATACCTTGCGTAAATTATTCAAGCACCTTAATGGGCTCTTATGACCTGAGTTAGGAAATAAAACGACCCTTTGCTCCATAGACTCCCAGCAAAATTTAGCAATTAAATGGCGTCCATGTCTCGTGATCCCCGATCTAGCAGTTGCACCCACCCTCACTTGAGCCTCCCTACTGTATAGGCTCGGCTTGCTCCACAAGCGGAGCATATACAGTTACTCTAGCGCCACCGGCCCTTGCCCGACTCGATGTGCAGCCGTGCAGTTTCCAGAGTGGGCGCTGCGAGAGAAATGGAGGCGTTGCGATCGCCATTAGCTCGATTCTCGACGGATCGGAGCCACTTTTTTAAAGCAAGCTCTATGGCAGTTTCCCAACTGAGTGGTTCTAGTAACGTTGATGGGGGGCCATATATATACCGACCTTCCAGCAAGTGACGCTGATGACGACGGACACAGTATGGTACGACGGAAAAAAGCCGTCGTGTGTCAAGAAACAGCAATGACACTGTTGTCTCGAGATCTAAACTTAGCCGCTGCGAGATCTTGGGCACAGTGAAGGTTCCGAAGGACAGGGGCGCCAGAGGACAAGTCATGTCTCAACAAGGGGTCGGCCAAGCTAAGAAGGCATGCAAGAGGCCTCATCAGAAATTGATGGGCCTTACTTTGTAAGAACTCCGACGTCCACGTGCCCATGACCAAACTCTGGAAAATATTTGGGGCTATGGCTGGGAAAGACAAATCAAAACACACCCTTCAGGTCCTAGCGTTGGCAGCCAGCAAGACTCCGCAAGAAGCGACAGAAGATTCGTGTGCACTATTTATACCCGCGGAGGCCGTGCAACCACCTTTGCCGAGGGGAAGGCTGGTATAGGCTGCCATGTGCGAAAGAAACGATTTTGCGTCGACTCCGAACAGGCACGGCAGCCATAAACGCGTTTCTACGCAAAATGAAAAGAGAACTAAACCCGACCTGCCCCAATAGACCCCTTTCGAAAGACAGCCCTCTGTTGGCCGCTGTGGAATGCCTGCACGATGGTGTACTAAAACCGCAACGTCATGCGTTATGCGTTTGGTCTTGGTTGGATTAAAAGGCAAAAACACATCCATGCACAAAAAAAAAGAAAAAAAAGGTGATCAGCGCATGAGCGCAGTGACGCGTTGCACTTTCAACGCTGTTTGATTGGCTCGTCGGCTCCTTGATGGCCGCCACCGCCCTCCGACGTTCGCTATTTTATGGAACGACGGGCATCGTTCCACGATGCCCGTTGTTCCGCCATTGTGCAGTGGTTCCGACCCTCTATACTTCGTTTCACCTTATGTTTGAGCGCGGCCGATGTTATGAGCCGAAGGGTCAATCAAACAGCGCAAAAAGCGTAACGTCATGGAGTGCTCTCTGCGCTTGATAGGACTAGCAGTAGCCGGCGGAAAAACACGCACAGAGAGACGGCGAATACTGGCTAGTCCTTTCACCTGCAGAGCACGCCATGACGTTGTGCCTCTTTCGCTGTTTGATTGGCCCTTCGGCTCATAACATCGGCCGCGCTCGGAGCTAAGCTGAAACGAAGCGAATTTCGAAAGGGGTCTATACTCTGTTCATACAGTACGCGGCTAAAGCTACGTACTGTTTCGACCAGTCAACCGTCGGTCTTGCACCATGTGACCACGCTATTTACGCATACTCGGGCGAAAAGCAAGGTCCAAAAAAAAAAAAGCAAGCGATGGATTGGATTTACGAACACGCAGCTTCCATCACCCTGTCAGCTTAGCGGACAGCAAACTAGAGCAATGAACATTAATTGGTCAAGCGATATAAACAAAATACAACTGATCATTAGCCTATCTAAACATTGGTAGAAGCGAACACCTTGTTTTGATGTAGTCCTGAAACTCTTTACTGGAACAGGTCGTTTTTGATGAAGTGCATGTACAATCTGTCGGCAATCAATGCATTTTGCAGTAACTTTGAAACTCCGTCATATTTTTACGTGGCACCACATAATTACAAAAACGTTTTGAAAAGACACAAGTTACGTAACAATGTTCAATTGACATACATCGGCTCAACCGTGACTTACATTATATAACACTTCTTTATTTGCGCAAAACACAAATGTTCTCAATGTTTTAATAAAAACCGTTTCCCAAAATATTCTTAAACTCGATTTGACTGAAGTATATACTAATAAAATCTACAAAATCCGCCATTTTGACCACCTGAAAGTCATAGCGGTATAATGAATACGTTATACGTTGTCTCATAATATATAAAACATCTTTACATGCTCTCCTAGCATCCGGCTCTTATGCTATATGCAATATATGCGCAAATATATTACTGTTGATATCAAAGTTTGCTAGAAATGGATTCTGGAAAGGCTCTTTTAACGGTTGAAATAATAAGGAAATAATTTCAGATAAACCTGAAAGCAATTTATTCCGACCACTTCTATAGAAACATCATCACCTAAGTGTGTATCATCTGTATAATCGGGTTTAAATGAAATCCGAACACTGACGGAACTCCAAACTTGGGTTGTGCTTGGCGTGGTTCAAACACATCGGAGTAGGACGCTGCGAGGTTGAGCGTCCTATTCTGATGTGTTTTAACCTCGGCAAGCACAAACCAAGCTTGGAAGCTGCCTCGGCAGTGGGCTCAAAGTTCCGTCACTGTTCGCATTTCATTTGCACCCGATTTTCACATGCTAATGGCGGCCTTTCGATGGCTGGTGAAGGAAGAATTTGAAGACAGAAACCGATGCGGAGCCTGAGCATCCAGACGTTAAGGCCCGTTCACACTCTTGCAACCGAGTACGACCGAGAGAGACGAGACCCGTTGAAATCTCTTAAAATTTCTTAGGACGAGGGAACACACTGGCGCTCTGGCGCTATCTCTGCGGTGACCCTGGAACTGCATTTTACAAGAGCGAAGGTTTTGTGGGGTTTCCGAGGTCATATGTGCGTAATACCTATAAGAAAGGCTCGTTTATAACGTCGAGAAAAGTGTTTAGAGCCAAGAAAGTAAGGATAATGCGTGAGAGAAAAAGAAAATATGCCGGACCGCCAAGTTTACACTGCCACCCAATAGATGGCGCCAGTGTGTTCTCTCGTTTTAAGAGGTTTTAAGGCGCCCAGTTTTAAGAGGTTGCAAGAGTGTGAACGGCCCTTTAGTTCGCTGTATTGTTGTTCGATGTCACCGTGACGATACCTGGAAGCTTCTATGCGCTACGCATTTGGGGCTGTCACCTGGAGTCCTTGGAATGCTCGGCTACGGCACGCCCCAGACAGCTCATGACAATAAATTGTTAATTTTATCAAGAGGATTACTCAACTGCAAGCGCCTCGTACAGATTGGCAGTTTCTTGACACCATCGGAACTGCAGCAAATAAAGAAATAACTGTTCAGCGAAAAACACCGTAACGAATAGGTAGTACCAGATTTTATCCGCCATTAGCATAAAACAATTATGACTGATATTTCAGCCACTAGATGGCCCTGAACTTGTGAAAGGGTATATATATATAATCCTCCTCAAACCTGGTGCAAATTACGCATATTGATTTTAATGATCAAGTGATCCCTGAAGACATTGTGATTAGAATAATTGAACAAAAAAAAGAATTACAGCCGTAAGCCCAGTAGTTTTCACGCAGGAGCATGTGCATTCTAATGCACATTGGGTCTCAATATACACAAAATTTGACGGTGCACAGGCTGCTTGCTGTATTTATTTCAAATGACTACAACAAGAAACTGAGTGCTTACATAGTATGAATTGCCTGTGGAGCATCTGAATTTTGTGCGCTGTGAGCACCCTAGATTGCGGCGCCTTGATGAAGAGACTTGATTCACGAGCTCAGGTAGATGCTTTGCTTGTGCCATTCTCCGAGGTTCAGGAGATATATAGTGCCACAACCTGTGTCTTTGAGAGCTTGAGTGGCGGCTCGTCTAGAAGGTCTTCATCTGTTTGCTCCACTAAGAGCAGGTGGTGCGCAAGCGGCATCTTGAATTCTATAGCAGTCCGAGGATATCTTTTTTTCTTTTTCTTTGCCGCTTCAAAAGCAGCGAATCATCATTGTATTGTAGCCATGCATTAACGGCTGCCAAGTCGATGATGAACAGCATTGTCCTCACGGTCAACTTCTTGGTTCTTTGAGTTGTTGGATACAAAACTCAGCAGCCACGCCACCCATATTTTTGTTATACTCTTCAACAATGGCAAGCCGAGGAACATCTTGTTACGCCTTATTTTTTTTGGACCATCTTCGGCAACTGCCAATTGGCTCCTTGGCAATGTGCGTGGAGGCGAGTGTGATTACCTTTGTGTCAACGCACTTCACCAAGCAGACACCTGCCACGTTCTTCACTACCTGTGCGCTAGAACCCCTTCCCTTTCTTGAATATGGACTTGTCGTTCTCAATGCTTACTGTTCTAGGGAGCCTGTTTTTCATGATCGTTCCAGTCCCGCGCAGGTTCTTTGCTCTAAGTGCTTCAAGCAACGGGAAAGTTAACGGTCAAAGAAAAGGGATGTTCCTGGCGGTAACGTGTGTGCTAGTCGTAGCACTACACTGGGTCCTTCACCAAGGTTTTTCAAGAGTGCTATCTTTCAAAGATTGCTTGCCTTGATAGACGTCAAAGTCAAGTACCATGCCATTTGGGGTTGCAAGCACAAAGTTCTTTCAGGCCGGTAGAATGCGGCTTCCCTGGCACGTATTCTTTCAGGTCTGTGACACCCATGAAGGGAATAATTTGCTCGTTTATGCTTGCAGATGGCATCCTTGGTAGCAGGGTTGGGCAGAAATACTCTAGAAATGTATTTGGAAATACAAATACTGGGATACATTAAAATAGTAGCTAAAATACTGATACTGAAATATGTCTGTAAAGTGTATCGCGATACGTATCGGAAATACATTTTAAATTGAGGCAATAAGTCTATGAAAATACAAATACAGGAATATATTCTAGGAGGGCAGAAATTCAAATACAGAAATACTGATACTGCAATACATTTTTCAAATTTGTTTGAGACGCCAAATCAGCTGAAGCTTGAAGGTGAAGCGGAAGCTTGTGATCCCCAAAATTACTTTCCCGTAGGCTTGGCACCTTGCCTTGAAGGTAGTGGTTTTTGGACGAGCAAAAGTCTTCAATGAGCTCAAAAAAAAACGTTCCATCAAGGACTGACCCCGGCCCCTTCCCTGACATCCTGTCTGTCTGACGAGGGATGCGAAAAGACTTCGACCTCTAAATAAATTCTATGTCACCCTAAATTCCATCAAAACGTCACGACGCCCCTGTTCAAAAAGGACGCCCCTGTCAACATTGATCACAAGACGTCACGGTGGAATGAACTGGTATTCTTGATCTGTAGGTGTGGCCTTGAACATGAAACTTTACCGCTGCTTTAGAAAGGAAAATACGTACCTGTTCGTTAGCAGGATACCTCGTTGAAGATCGTGCAGGCAGTGTCATTTGGAATTTTCGAGAATAGTGGACCATCTGAAGCATCCTGGAACATATGTCTTATCTTCTGTTACGGTTGAAAAAACGATACGGCAGCATCCCTGTTGTGAAGGTCCTTCCTGCCGACCCTCCGCCACCGACGCATGGAGTGCAGTCCTCAAGTTTCGCCTATACTTCGTTTCAGCTTACGTCCAGACGCAGCCAATGCTACAGGCGCGAGCTCCTAGCTTTCAGCGTCCCTGTCAAGCACGCGCGCTCGTGCAGTGCAAACACTGCTCAGGCCACACGCTCGCGCTTGTAGCATTGGCTGCGTCTGGACCCAAGCTGAAACGAAGTATAGACCTTTCCAAAAAAGAGCGTGTGGCCGGTGCCATCTTGACTGTTCGTGCGTATGGCGCGTGCTTTCCTCGCTTTCCGAAGCGACGAACACGCACGTGCGGAGCTGTGAAGACCGCACGCGGGACTGTGATTTTGTAAACATTAAAAAAGTCTATAGCATCATCCAAACAGAGACCTCGTGGATTGCGACCTGATATTGCCGGCACAAGCGCGAGCTCTCCGAGAAACATTGCGCTCGAGACGAGTCGCAGGTGTACGAAGTCTAGGTCGGAACAGCGAGGCCACGTCTGGCCTCCTTCCCGGGTTTCGGATCACCAGAGTAGCGGGTCACGTTCACGTCGGCCGATGACGTACCCTCTGAGCCGTGCAATATTACGGGCGCAGCCGCAGACGCATTCGAATATATGTTGAACTTCACTGCGTGAGTCATTCTGCTATTTCAAGTCAACCACCGCCAGGCTCGTGCTGCAACGGGCTGTGACTCAGCTTTGCCGGCTGGGTGCACTGTGTACGCTAAGGCAAGAGAGACGGGTTATACTCCGTTTCACCTTATGTTGTACCGCAGAGAAGGCTAGAAGCGCGAGCTCATATATAGCGTTGGGAGCTGCTCTTAACGCACGAGAGCTTGTGCTGCCGAGATCTGCCCTAGAGCAAAGAGCTCGCGCTTGTAGCTTCTTCCTGCGGTACATCATAATGTGAAACAGAGTATAGCACCGGGCATTGGATGCCAGCAAACAATGACTCAAGAAATCACTACCTAAGGACTTGCGCAGAAGATGCTCTGAATCCACTCCTGGCACGTTGCCTGGTTCGAGTCCCCGACTACGCAACACTTCTTAGAAGAGAGAAGAGGATATAGAAAAATAGTTTGGAGGTTAGGAACCTTGGTACAGCATGGTAGCAATGCCCGCAGCACCTCCTTAAAGGGGCGATGCAACGATGTCTGTATTTTGCGCAAAAACCGCTTAGAACGGATCCCTGACGTTAATGACCTGTGAAATACCTGTTCGTTTTTCACCACACGCAGTCGAAGTCGCAGAAAAAAATAAAGAAAAACGAGCAGAGTTTACCCCTCAACTCGCAGCCAGAACAAGCGGCCACGTGATCTGGAGCCGATTATATGCCGCCGATGTTGATCATAGCCATGCGCTGGGGTTGGCAATGCACATGACACGCGCTGAGTTCCAGACATTGTTATGGTTCGGCTGTTGTTGTCATTGCAGCGATTGGACACAGGACACTACCCGAATGCTTCTCGAGCTATCGATTATCACGAGCCCGAATCGAGTGTCCACGCCATGCTCGGGTCCAATCTATGAGCCGCATTCAAATATCGTCACTGGGCGGTACTGCTACCGCCCGGCTACGTCACCAGGTTTTGCGAAGGAGAGATTGAATGAAAACTCCTCGGTTTTGTCCTCGAAATTACAGCCCAACAAAGGAGTTTCTTGGTCAGTGGCGTTGCGTGCGAGTATCCTTGAGTCCCACTAGTGCCAGTAAGCTCGTGTAAAGTGAAGAACATTCCAATTGAATATCGTTGCACCGCCCCTTCAACACTAATTCCCTAAAAAAAAAAAAATTGCGCTCGGATTTTTTTTTGTGTGTGTGTGTGTGTGGGGGGGGGGGGGAGGGGGAGAGTATTTCTCAAGAAATGTAACGAAATTCGCAACTTTCACGGCCTATAGGGGGCGCACTGGTGCCTATCAAAATGGCTGTCATCTGGATCGTTGTCTGGATGATCGTCGTAGAACAGCGGTACGAGGCTGGTCTGCGACGCGTAAGTAATTTTAGTTTTGCTATGTACGAGCAGTATTAGAGCCTTACGTTATTTTTTTCACACCAGGGAAGGTGTAGACAAGGCCATTTATTATGAGGCCGATCATCCAGG
>JAZHYW010006054.1:0-130685 GCA_037355805.1 Ixodes ricinus | reverse complement strand
AGGGACCATGAAATGATTCTGAAATCGAATTTCATCCACCGGACGTCGTAAAAGGTGTGAAAAGAAACACAAAAACACAAAAATCAGGGAGCCAAAAAATTATTTGCTATAGAACTTTTAAAAGAAAGCTGGATCTCTTTTGCGCCTTCTTTCCTTCGAAAGCTCTCTGCCTGTTCACTGCTATGCATCCGCGGAACTGCAGCACGTCAGCCGAATCCACGTCGCCTATTGGGTAAGCGCCTACCTCACCAGCACCGCGATCATAAACAATAAATAGCCGGCAAATGTTTCCTAAAAGTTTTGTTAAATAATATTCAGATCCACATTTTGTAGCATAATTAGAGAGTGTGGCGAAAATTGACAAATATGATAATGCTGAGAGCCAAGCGCCATCTATCGTGCCGTAAACGAAGCTGAGAGCCAGCTCCGGAGCTGTCCCTGAGAGCAGCCTGAGAGCTGTCCCGCTGTCCTTTTTACGATCAAATCAGCATGGCCGACAGCGTCGCTTGGTCACCAGTAATCACTAGAGTGCCTTCATACACACGCGCGCTTTTGCTTGAGTGGTGACATCTCAGCCATTTTTACGCCCAATCGTTTTTTTATGCATTTTGAAGTACACGCAATCCGGTGTCAATCAGCTCGAGCGCGTAGCTTTGGCTAATGCAGAGACGCCATTTTAGCGCCCAAGTCACGCACCGAGTGCGCGAGAGTGCCACGCGCTGAACATTCAGTGCAACAATGGATGTCTTCACGCTGAGACAGACAGACATGTAGGCACCCTCAGTAATCACGACGACCAACGAACGTTTATTTTTTACGTGTTCTTCTCGCGCGTCCCGACTTCAAGCAGCAAGAAAAACGTAATTGGAACAGACCACGACGAACAAGAACGCTGGATCCGCAAACACCCGAGACAAGCTGAAACGGCAACGAAGATTGGCAGATAGGCCTAGCAGCCATTCCGCAGCGTTGCTTCGACGGTACTTGACCAAGACAGTGCCCACGACCGGCTGGCGTGCTGAATGGAATATGCCCGCGCGACCCTTGTGGACCCTTCCCGTATTATAGTTTGATCGCTGACCTCAATTTTAGACTAACAGGTGAGGTCAATCTCTTCCCTTTGTCATTTCCTTATTTTCCGAGGCAGTGTTGACGAACACTGTCGTCGAAAAGGGACTTTCGTCGATTCTATCTTGTTTTGTGTGATATAGAGCTCGAATAAACGCCGTATGGATTACCTTCGTAACACGGTATGTACACTTTGTATGCCATTTTTATTCTGACACGACTGCACGTCACTGTTGAGCTATAACAGTTCGTGGGAGCTACGTGCAATGCCGGTCCAACCTTCCTTTGCCGAGTGTCAAGTCAGTATCGAGTTGCAATCGTAAAATATCGGCCCCGAAGCGCTTACCAACAGCGTAAATACAGCACTTCCATCAAACGCGCGCGAACACTCCGAGTGTGAACAGGTATTTACGTGGCTCTTTGTGACACTGTCGCAGTTCAAACGTATCTTTTTTAACGTCGGCTCGCTCTTGCATCTCCGAGGCAGCGAAAAAACGCCGCGGCAATTTGTTTCTATCTACGTCGCTTTGCAAACGACTGACACGGGCCGCCTTTTACCAACAATGACAGTTGGGTTGACTTCTGGAGTCTTCGACGGAAGACTCGCCGCACTTCTCAACAGGCATACCAGCGTATGGGAGAGTAGTCCCATGCTGTCGCTGTAGCGAAAAATATCTCATTGAATTTCGCTCAGCTGCGATGTGACCATGGCAATCGCGGCGATGAGGGGCGCCGATTCAGAAAATACGTCGGTGACATCAGCGCATGTAGAACCTACCGGCGCACCCCCAACTCGCCGCCGCTGACGCTCCGATTCTACAGCCGAGAGAACTTCCGGTTCCTGTCCCAGCGTACGTCACGACCGTCAAAATTACGCCGCAACTTGTTTTGCGGTCAGTGGGAGAGAAAGAAAAAGTCGATATTTCATTATTTTTTGTGTAGAAGTTAATGAACCGAGACGAAAACGGATGCCTGTTCGGCATTCAGTGAACGTTGAAGGTTTAATGTAAAAGTTATCTGGCAAAAGTAAAAAGGTCATTTCATGGTCCCTTTAAGCATACCCTGCTATAAAGCGCAGACTCCGGTCTAAGAACAACTCTTTGATATTTGTTAATTTTTATTTATCGCGGAAAGATTTGTTGCGATCTCCTCTATGGCACTCGGTTCTTTGGTGTTGTCTCTGCCACCGAATACAGTCCTTTTCGGAGTTCTTCAGCATGTCGCCTTTTATAGCACCCACGTATATTAAGCACAAGACCAATGCTAGCATGATCTGTAAAACTTGGTTTTTAATTATCCCGTTTAAATAATGTGCCTGCGAAGACTTCAAGAGATTCCTAAAAATAGAATGTGTGAGAAAAAAAGCTTTTCTGGAACAAACTGGCAATCCCAATTTGAGCCAAGGGACCACGTTGCACCATCTATCGGTGAGTGGTGGTACCCTCCAAAAATTTCAAAGGCAAAATTTGTTTACTTGTTTCAAATGAAATCAAAACTAGCTCATCGCTATTAATGTGACTTCTGATATAAAACTCTTTATAGTCGCTGAAATTGTATTTATGCGAAAAGACGGCTCAAAAAAGAACAGAAGGTTATTCCAAATGCGATTGAAATTCGGCAAATTTTCTATACGAAAACACGCAAACGAGACGTTGTTTTAGTTCTGCAGGGTCCGATCAAAAAAGGTAAACCCGGCTTTTTAGCCTGAATAAAAAACTACGGTTCGCGGAAAGCTGAAACTCTGTGCAAAAGTGGCCCTATAGTGGTGGTGATGAAATGCGAAAATTTGTGCACACTACGTTTCCTAGATCAAAAATTATAAAACAAAAATAAAAATGCTTTATGAGCCGACGTCCACCTAAGCCTAATTTTTATCAAATTGAAATTTGAGATTGTGGACTCGTGTAACAATTAAGTCAGCGAAAAACTTGTCAGCGGAAATGAAAATAATATTGCCTTTTTAATTCGACAAGTTTTTTTACTGAAATAAATGCCACAGGCGCCCACAAGCTCAAATAGTGGTATGATGAAAGAGGCTTATAGTTGGTCACGTCGTGCTGCAGCGAAGCCGACGCTACAAGCGTGTTCATGTTACTTGTCACAGCGCAACTGTAGTGCGCGTGCACATGTTCGCAGTTGGATCGCTCAGAGCGTTAGGCTCACGCCTCTCAGCTGAGTTTCAGCTCGCACATAACGTGAAACAAAGTTAGTTGATGTCGGCGCGTACAGAAGCTGGTTGTATCTTTGTTCAGGAACGTAATGTGCTCACATTTACGCATTTATCACCGTCATCAAGGGTCATTCTCTGCACAAAAGTATCAGACTATGATTCAAAACAAATGTTAGTTGGGCTCCAATTCACGCTCCAGTTCTATCAGGGAAAAGGTGTCGCATATGCAGCTTGTTTAAGTCTTACTGGATAGGTAACAAGTTTAAAGGTTATGAATATTTAGTAAATACATTTTTAGACGGTCTTCTGTGTGTGAAAGATACGGTGTATTTGCATAATGCGCAGCTTCCTCTTTCAAATGAAGTGCACTTTCTTGAGGTTTGTTACTGTAGATATTCAGCAGGCAAAAAATTATAACTTTAATTCGAATAAAATAATCACATATACGATATAACGTATATTGAGATGAGAAATAAATTCATATGCGACCATATATTAATCTTGTTTTTGATGATTCGTTATGAATTATTCACTACGCAGGTCCCTAGACATAATCTGAAAAACACTCGTGCTTTCGAACTATTATTAGTTCGACATTAACCGCATTTAAACATATAGTATTTATTAAAAGAAGAATATTTTTCTACAGAATAACACGAGTCTTAATTTGGCTCGTGTTAATTTTAAAGCGTTTCTGTTCGTTCATAGTGCTATTTGATCTAACACTGAATCGCCTTAACCACTAACTCGTCTGTATCGTCGCAAGCATAAAAAAGCGTTGTATATTGACCATCTATTGTAAGTTTGGTTGTTTGGTCAATGCTTTCGATATAATTTACATATACGTTAAAAATAAAAATACATAAAATGCTTAATTGTGATACACCAGAGAAAATTTATTTTATGTTTCGAGAAAAAGTAATGAACAGCACACGTGCTGTTTGCGACTTTCTAGATGGGATTAATGTAAGTGTAAGGCTTGACCAGGCACATTATAGAATTCTAGCTTCTGTAACGATAATTCGTGATTTCTATAATAAAAAGCTTTCGTAAAACATATGTCAACTTCTCAAACCACTATCTTTTAAATTACGTGAAATACAATTTTTTATTTTCAAGGAGCGCAGGTTATGTTGAACGGTGTGTTTGAAATGCGAATTCTGATCATAAAAAAAGTTGGTGCTTATCGAAAACCTTTGACAGTCACGCGTGAATAACTTTTTAATACCTTTAAGATATCTTGAAGAATAGTAACTGGCCTGCAATTATTATATTCATTCCTATCAGTTTTTCAATACAGTGCAGACATTTTAGTTATATGCACACGCTTGGGAGATACTGCTCATAATAAACAAGTTATATAGCAGGAGTTTCAGCGAAGCTTCAGAAATTCCTTCAAATAGGGTGGTTGAGGAAAAATAACTCCTTTTCGGGAACAAACTGGTAGCCACGGCATACTTCAGCGATTTCAAAAACATATTAATTCAGCTAAATAATTGACTAAAAATTACTAATTGACTTTTTCTTAGCGAAAACACACATACAGTTCATATTAAAAACTTCGTGAGAGTCATTGAAAACTCATTAATCGGTCAATTCTAGGAAAACTGGAACAAAGCTGTCGGTGCGAAAACCAGATTGTGATTCTTTTCGTCCTCGTTTTCGAACCACCAGCTTTGCGACTGTTGCACAGTATTCATTTTTTCGCGCCCCCTCGCTTCCCATGGGCCAAGTCTTCCTCCAATTCACTGTTTTAAAGATTCTCGATGATGTTCAGCAACTTTCTAATTGGACCCATACGTTTATTTCCACTAACTGAAAAGGTAATTAACACTCGAAAATTATCTTGCTAATTGATTTTTTTTTGCAATCTCTGACGTGGCCAAAAGTTTGTTCCCGAAAATATTTTTTTTCTTCTCAACCCCTTCCCCCCCCCCCCCTCCCTTATGCAGGAATTTTCCTTCGCTGAAACACCCGATATATTGCCGCGTGCATGGCCGATAGGGAACGCTACTCCATGCTTTTAGAACATTCCCGTTTACTCTTACCTCAAAATCTTCGACGCTCGAACATTCTAGGCCGAATGTTCAAAATGCCGAGGGTAATAAACGGGGAGGCCAGCATAGCATTGCCGACTCACTCTCGCGTTAGCCAGCTGTTGCGCCGACACATCAAAGCTCGCTTCTGCTTCCTATGCGCACGCCTTTTTCTTGTTTTTGTTTTTTCTTTTGTTTCTGGCACAAGTTCGCCGATTAAACCTTTATTTTCAGTTTTACCCTTTGTTGATCCTTTCCCATCAGCGACAACATGATTCACAAAGGTATAACTAAATATAAAGTATATTTCACTGGTCTAATCATAACGTCATTTATATCCCTGCTACGAGTCTTCTGACAAGATCCAACAAAAGTGTATTAAAATTTCTATTTGTATTGTGAACAGAATCCCAGAAGCCGAATTACCTACCATACGTTAGAATCACTAAATTTACAAATTACAATTAAACTAAATATCTAAAGCAGCATCTCGAATTGCTTCACCGTTAATATTTAGCTTTTTTGACTGGCCTTAAATTGAATTGTTTTATAAAGCAAGTTGATTTTTATCAAGATAACATTAACGCGTCCAAGTGATGATTAAAAACTATTATGATAATACCGTACGTTAAGTTGGATTTCGAAATTTCTTTGTCATTTAATTTCGAAAAGTTTTTATTCTTTATCGTCCTGATTTTCTTGTGTATTAAAATTTTTAAATAGAGTATTTTTATTATAATAGAAGAATTGAGGTAATCCATGGCAAAGATTTTTTGGGGGCGTTTTATATTTTATAAAACAAAATTCTTCGCATAAAATGTTTTATCTATATAAAATAAACTGTAAGCTGTATTAGAATATATTTCCGTTAGTACGTGCATTAATCCAGTTTTTGTTTTGTATGTCACAACGAAATATACCTAGATTTTCGGGTCGGATGCTCTGAAATTGATTTACTTTGAGAAATATATTTTTGAAGAGAATATTGGAAGCTGGTCATAAAGATGAGAGCTAAAAATGCCTCGCTTAAACGACGAGTACTATCACTGCTTTTGATAAAATGTTGAAATGAGTTTCCAAGTGCGCCGAAGTTGTTATTGTGCAGTTTATAGTATTAGCACATCCGTGGGTTTCATGTTACTTTAATTATTGTTGTTAACGAATCCAAGAGCCTGCAAAACACATTAAACATCTTTAAATATTCCATCTGGCGTGCGACACGTACACCACGAAAATAAGCACATTATCTGCTATCTAAGACAACACTTGGTAATCCTTCGTTGTAATACAAAAACACTATAACTACAAAGTGCTAATATATTCTTCAATCAGCACAGAGACACGTTGACTATGATTAGAGAACGATTTCAACAATAGGCGTTATAGGATAGCAAATTTAATACAAATGATTCTTGAGCATAGCATATCTCAGTAAACGTATAACATTGAATTCAACTGAAAACTGGCTAAATTGGTGTTCAAGATCATCCCCTTATACCTAGCCAATCATACATTTAAGTGAAATGTTATGAATGATAATTTAAAACCACAACCGCGGCGTTGTACAAAGTAATCCGTACATTAGGAAATTGATCTTTTTTTTCTTCTGCCCTAAGAAGTGGAAACATCCTTTCTTTATTCTAGAACCAATCTCTATTCTATCATACGCCCTATATCACAGTACAGAGCATTTGTATTCAAAAATTCGGAGAACCGGATAACCGGTTTTAAAAACTGAATTCGCTTTCCTTCGGTGTGGTGGAAATTTGCTTGCACTACTTTGAAAACACCTGGGGGTCAAGTCTGGTCACCATGAAAACGAGAACAAGTTATAATTTGGCGCTTAGGAAGCAAGGCAGGATATTGTAAGCAAACAATTCTCGACTCCTAATGCGAGAGAAGAATGTGGGTTGTCTGCTACAAATGTCATTCGCAGACGAAAATCAAACAAGGAAACAGCCACGCATCTTTCGCTAACAGAACCTGATAGAAAAAAAGGTTAATCGTCTGCTACGAGTGGAGTTCCGAGGCGAAATAATAGGGAACACAACTTGAAATGGTTATTGCCTGCATTTCGTGTTCAAAGCGATAAAGAACTCGAGCTTCCTTTTAAATCTCATGTTGTTTCGCTCCCCATGGCCAGGAATTTATGACAGGCGCTCCTAGTTCACTGATTTGTTGCCATGTGGCGTATTCACGTTTAACTTTTACGCCGTCTGCAGATTCCCACCAAAGCGGAGTGTGTACTATCTACATAAAACAGCAAATGCAGAAATAAGAAAGAATGAGATAATGAATGCCTTGCGGTTGCAACATACCCATAACGTTTTCATTCTGCCATCCAGCTCATGGCGATGTTGCGATTAAAGGAAGAACACCGGAATTTATAAACAATTTACAAGAAGCAATGCTAGAATTTCTACATTTTCTGGTTGGGTACATTCAAAGCTAAACCGTGTCGTGAGTGCGTCTAGGGCTTAAGACGTATGTTATTATCAGCGGCTGATTCCCTAAAGGACGTGTCTATGATGATTTGTCGGCCTAGGTATTTCAAACACGTCATTTTCTACGCGTTAATTAATATCCACTTTACGTCTAGTGCCGTAAAGCCTAAATTATGGCTTGTGCCACATAAACCGGACATCCGAATGTACTATACCGTATTAAATACATTACATTTATATAATATTAATATGAAATAAAATCCTATAGTGTATAATGACCAGACGAGAGTACAACGGGCCACTGGAGTGACGTGATTCAGTAAAACTTTGGTATGGTGAACGACTGTGTGGCTGAGTGAATGCTTCTTCAATAAAATCAGCCTGTCCTCGTCGTACGTGTTTCTTGTTTCGCCGTATTTCAGTTCGCTCTTTTAACCTTTTGAGAGATTCAGAAGTGCGGGTCACTTTCGCGGAGCTCTCTGCCGATTATTTGGTGGGCGAGTCACTTGATTAGTTGTTGCTTTTTACTGAACCAAGGCTTCTTGAGCTCTAGAGATAGAACAGAGCAACCAGCAAGCGCACAATGGATTTATATTTATATAACCTGCTGATCTCTTAACTACGTATTACGGCACATTTCATTTGTCACCTCCAAAGCAGGTTTATGCAGCTTCGCGTAAGTACTGAGTGGTCGTCTCAGGTTTAAAGACGATGCAGCGGAGCTAGTTGAATACAAACCTCTGAGCCTTTAAAAAAGGCCACAAAAAAGGAAAGCGGGTATGAATCTCTAATAATATTTTATATTTCTGCCCTATTTTCTTCACGCCCCAAGGGAAAAATGTCCCTAACCAGATCCTTAAACTTCGTTTTCTTTGTGTCCTTGTTCGTTTCTCGGGTATATATTGTGGGAGCGAGAGTCTGCTACCGCGGCCAGAGGTCGCTGCCGGCCGCCCAAACTGGAGAACATCTGAGGCGCGCAACAACGCACGTGGGACAGGCACAGAAGCCTACAAAGAGGGCACACGCCGACAGAACAGGGGAGACGGACCGTGGTCACGGAGGCGTGCAGTCCGAACGCTCCGGCAATGTTTTACGTTGATACTAACAACCCATTCCTGTTACTCTAATAAATGTAGTTTCTCGTTATGGAAACCCCGGCTTCGTGTTGTTCCTCCCGGATGGGCGTGCAGCAAGGCAACCCTACCACATGGCGCCCAACGTGGTGCCATGTAGTAGGGTTGCCTTGCTGCATGCCCATCCGGGAGGAACAACACGAAGCCGGGGTTTCCATAACGAGAAACTACATTTATTAGAGTAACAGGAATGGGTTGTTAGTATCAACGTAAAACATTGCCGGAGCGTTCGGACTGCACGCCTCCGTGACCACGGTCCGTCTCCCTGTTCTGTCGGCGTGTGCCCTCTTTGTAGGCTTCTGTGCCTGTCCCACGTGCGTTGTTGCGCGCCTCAGATGTTCTCCAGTTTGGGCGGCCGGCAGCGACCTCATGGCCGCGGTAGCAGACTCTCGCTCCCACACTCCCCCCCTTAAGCGTCTGGCATGTCGATGCCAGTGTCGTCGTGGTCGTCATTGGGAGGGGGTCGTCGCCAAGGGTGTGGACGGCGGTGCTGTATCGGCGCTAGGGCGCGCTCCAGGTAGCGGTCGTCCTTGGTGGCCGTTCCCGGAATCGCCGGCAGTTTGTTTTCGGTGCCTGTGGGACGTCTTGCCCACTGGCCGCGGTTCCGTGGGGTGGCCCTCGCCGGTTGCCGCCCTCGGTGACTTGGACCGTCACGTGTCCTGGGACCCTGGCGTCCATGGAGATGCCCGGGATTGGTGGTGGCGTTGCCCGTGATCCATCTTCGTGAATCAAAACAAGCAATTGCCATGGGTTACTCTCATGCGTAACCCCTGGCTCTATGTTGCATAAAAAAAAGGATAAAGGATCTGGGGTGGGCACACAATGGCGCCCAACGTGTTTTTGCTGCCCTTCTGTCGGAACGACACGGGGCTTCTCTCCGTAAGTTTTTTTTCAACTGCGGTGTTTCTTTTGGAAGTAGGGCTGGTATTCGCGACAGCGCAATTGCTCGTTGAATTGGAGCCTCAAACATTGCTTAGTCACGCGGGGGCGTGTTTATCGCTTTGGGGGCGTGTTCACTTTTCTCGAGTGGAGTTACCGTCTGTTTCCGCGCACATTTTCTTGTCTGCTTGGCGTTTCTGTCTTTTCCCGCCATGTCTCCCACACTACGGTCCGAGACGAAGGATGGCGAAAAGCCTGGAGCAAGCGTGGATCCCGGAGCAGGCTCGGCGGATGCGCAAGCCGAATTGCTGCTGAAGGTGGCAGCCATGTTTGATGCGGTCACACAGCGTCTCGCCGTGCAGCAGTCCCGTGAGCCGCAGCTGCGTCTCCAGCTGACGGTGCCGGTGTACACTGGCTACAACGACGCTAAGTCAATCGCCGACTTTCTGGGTGAGCTCGACGTGTACAAAGCCGCCTCAGGCGCCTCGGAATCCCTCGTGATAAGCAGAATACTCCCTCTCGCTCTACAGTCTAGCGCGTGCTGGTTAAGGCTGCAACCTACGTTCACCAGCCTAGCGGAGTTCGAGCGGCAATTCCAAGCAGAGTTCCTGCTACCTGGTTACGAGTTACAAATCTTGAGAGAACTCGAGTCCCGAACGCAACATCCGAACGAAAGCCTGGTTCAGTATGTTCGCGCATTGCAGGAACTCACACGAAGGGCACAACCTAATGCCTTCGAGTCGGAGATTATAGCTCGGGTCCTCAGACAATGTCACCCAAAGTACCACGTGTACCTACACGGCCGCACCTTTGAGACCATTGAAGAGCTAGCCCGGCATGCCCGCAGCACAGAGGAGATCTTCCTCGCTCAGAAGAGCTATCTCCCACCGCCTTTGGCCGCAAACTTTCTCGAACCCGCATGTGCTTGGCAGGGCCCCGAGGCAATCCCGGCGCTAAGACCTCCACGGGACTGGCACAGAGTGCCCAATCAAAGCAGCCGGAGGCGCTCCAGTTTTGGTTCAATGCGGGGCCACTGGAGGACGTCCGAAGAGCGCCCTGGTGCCGGCGACTCAAGCATGGTATTCGGACCAATGCCACAACTGTGGACAGCGCGGCCACTTCCAAAGAGAGTGCCCAAATACAAACCCGAGGCAGAACGAAACAAATGGCGGAAGGGCTGGAAGTGAGCGGAGGGATTGTGGAAATCCGGTCAACCCTCGCGCGCCTATGGGCCGTGAAAATCCGGAAGGTCACGTGGCATCCCAATCGGGAACTATTACGGCCGGCGGCAATGAGCCCCACTGCAGAGCCGCCGGTGGCCACTATCACAGCCGGGATCACGCACGCAGCGTCACTTGTTCCACCGGTATGTCGAATTCAGCCTAACAGCGAAATAATCGAGCCACGCATGACGATCACTTTGCTCGGTTTTCCTTTTGCCGCGCTTTTGGATACCGGGGCTGCTATCTCGCTTATAGGGGACGCTGCCTATGAACTATGCAAAAATCAAAAGATAACCTTTCGTTCGGCGGACACACGTCTGCAGTTAGCCTCCGGGTCAACAATATCGGCGGACGGAGCCGTAAGGCTTAAAATTTCATTTAATGAGAAGAAACGGCGTCAGCGCTTTCTGTATCTCCCGGGACTCACTGTACCTGTGATCTTGGGTCGAGATTTTATCGCAGGCGTAAGCATGACGCTCGACTTCCCTGGTGGCGGCTATCGTCTGGGAAACCAGGCGGACCTGACTCCGTTCACCAGACGAGAGAACTGCATCACTGGCCCAACCCTCCCAGCCCACTTCACAACGCCTGAAGCTGCCTTACCATCCGAAATCTCGGATACCCTGCAGAAGTGTCCAGGCACTGACCTTCAAAAGAGACAGCTGGAGGACGTCCTGCGGCCGTTCTCTTCGATGTTCACGGAGCGACCAGGAAAGACAGAAATCCTGCTGCATCGGATTGAAACCGGTAACGCAACGCCTTGGAGGTGCAATCCACGCCCCATCAGCGTGCACAAAAGAGACCTCCTGGACGTGGCCCTTCAGGAGATGCTGGACACCGGCGCAGTACGTGAGTCAAAGAGCCCTTGGGCGTTTCCTGTCGTACTCGTTCCGAAAAAAGATGGAACTGCCAGACTCTGCGTAGATTACAGACGGCTTAACAAAGTGTCTGTACGGGACAGTTACCCTTTTCCCCGCATTTCCTCTATACACCAACTCATGTTTACAAACAAACCGGAGCGCCCGGAGCGCCCCTAGCGGACGCCACCGGCGCCGCGCATGCGCGATGAGGGTGTGGGCAACAAGCTCGCCGTCGCCCATAAACACACCATTGAAATGCGATGTTGTCGGCGTCAGTGTGAGTCCCCCTGCCTTTTTTCACGTTCGAATTGTTGGTTCTACGTCTTCCTGGCGATGTCTGACTATCTTGAGCGGCGTCAGCGAAATTACCGAGGCTCGTTACACCGCAAAACTTCGCGTGAATAATGTGACATGTGGCGATTCATTCCGCGTGGACGCCGCAGAATGTACGCTCAAGCCTGATTCGCATGATGAGATTTCGCTCAAAATTTTCAGTCGCGACGCCGCTCGGGCTGCAAAAGCGTGAACCGTAGCTGAGATGGTCGACGTCGATACTGAAAATCGCAAGCAGAATCGGACCAACTGAATTAGGCATAACAAGTCGGTAAGGGTCACTGGTAACAATGATGAACATCTCCTTGTATCTACTGTTTTCATCGAGCCTGCTTATCAACCTTCAAATTTAAGTCTTTTGAGGCCTGCACTTACTTCTTATCGCAAGTACCGGGCCAACATTTGGTCTACGGACCGGCGTCGTCTAAGAGAGCAGACGACAAGCAGAAACGTTTGAAAGAGCAGACGACAGTTCGAACAATCAGGCGGCCGTTTGAACTTGAAGACGCACTAAACTGTAGTCCGCAGGTGGCCCGCACAACTTGACGGTTTTCTGGCGTTCATGTTGGAACAAAAAAAAATAAATCTGATGACCACAAGTATCCGTGAATTCAACCCAAAGTGCTTCCCGCCCAAGCAATCGTTGTCCGACGGCGTCTGCTTTTCCCTTTTCACGGCACATATCCAGATTCTCGGACAAACCGAGCACGTGAAAACTGACATTCAAACCTTTCTCGGCACTTTTGGTACGGCTCCAGTCGCGGCGTTTTGACGAGAAGGCAGGTTTTTGTCTGGTTCCTTTCAAAACAACGCAGGAATACACGTCTGGCATGGGGACTTCTGCCCACAGCCCCAGACCGGAAGTGCGACCGACGCGCCACCACCGCGCCGTGACGTCATAGAGATGAGTTCGTGTATAATCTGTATAATGTACGCGGGCTCGGTAACGCGACAGTGTTTACCACATTGGATTGCAGCCGCGGATTCCTTCAGATCGAGGTGCACCCGTTAGACGTGCAGAAAACCGCTTTCATATGCCACAGAGGCCTGCTGTACGAGATCACCCGCTTGCCTTTTGGCTTGTCCAACTCGCCAGCGAGCTTTCAACGTCTGATGGACGTTGTGCTCGGAAACGCAAACTACGAATTCGCGATGGCATACATGGATGACGTTGTTGTTTTCTCGCGTACATTCGAGGAGCATCTCGAACACTTGACTATTGTGCTTGAGCGGATGCGGGGTCTGAGGAGGATATATATCCTCCTCAGACCCCACGTACGTTGAAATGCGCAGTCGTTCTGACTGTATTTAAAAGGTACGAAATATTTTTTTAAACCAAAACAGAGTGGCAATTACAGTGTACAACCTGTGCTGCCACCTGGAAACCTGTTTATCAAGTAACATGTCCACGGGGCGCCGCCGAAAAGTTTTCAAAGTGGTGACTTTGCAGTGTTCGGCGTTTACCAAGGAGGTTAGAAGTAGTGGGAGGGGGCACGTTGCAATAATGGTGAAGCCTAGTCATAAAAAGTTTAAACGATTTTGTGCCCAGCGTGACCGCGGATCTCTCTGGCGATTGGTGCGCGTGACATGTCACGTGCGAGATGGATGGTTGATTATAGGAGGATTCCTTGCAGGCTTGCGCGCGCTCCGTCCGGTAGGTTTTATCAGCTCGAAGGCTAGACTGTGGTGTATTCTAGTACACCATAGCTAGATGAAGGCTAGCTACGGTCACGTGTTGTGGTCACGTTGGCGTGATAAGTGGAGAGAGTAAGGAGGAAAATGAGAAAGAGGCGAGGCGTCAAGGGAGCATGGCTTGTAGAGGCTACGCGGCTGACGTCATGCCCTCTCCTACCCTTCTATTCTCCATGGCGTTTACTCACGGCGTCGAAGTAAGGGCTTCTTTTTTAATCTCAAATGGAAAACTTGATGAAAACCATAACTTAAGAGTAGTTTTTTTTTTCTGTTCCTGACCGATATTTATCTTCGTTGCCCTTATTTTATTCTTTCAATTTTTCCTAGTTTCAACCTATAGTGCCGCCCGGTCGGTGTCAGGGTCACAAAACCTGTATGGGCGCATGCCTTTCCCTGAATACCTGCACACCGGGCGGCACTGTGCAATAAAATACATTACAATACAATACAATAATGCCTGCAATGATAAAATGAGCGCTAGATGCCTGCTTGGTTTCCATTAAATTCTTTATTAGGGGCTACTTTCGGCCAGTGTGCAGTAGAATACACTCCATCTCAATGCAATGTGCTGTGCGTATCGACACCAATCCAGTGCAGCTCTACCTCGTTGGTGCAGCTTGACGGAGCGGATAGATGGTAGATGGAGGGATGAATGGAAAGATTGAATAGTCTGTACCCTTCGTGCAGGGTGGCAGCTTGCGCCACCTAGCCTAAGATATCGTCATTTCTTTTTTTTTTACAATTTGTAAATTTTTAAAGCACCCCTTCCCTTTTTGAAGTCTTTGCAGCAGTGGCGTAGCCAGGATTTTATTTGGGGAGGGGGGGAGAGGGTCCAATGGCATAAATCCTACTCCGCCCCAAGGCGAAGCAGGGTGAGCTCGGCGGTACGGACTCTTACGCAAAAGAATTAGCGAGGCACCGTTAAGATAAAACGGGTGAAGCGGTAAAGCTGCATTGTCATTTTTCAAAACGGAGCAGGCTTCATTTACAATTTTAGAGGAATACGGGCGTGGTGGCTCACTGTTCTACTGGCGTCGTAGTTGCGGCCCCCAACTTTAAAAGCTTCCTCACAGCACACAACTCCCCCGCTTTCTTAGGTAGCACTGCATTACCAACACGTGAAGGTAATACAAAACACAAGGATAGCTATGCACCAGAGTCTGCTCAGTTCCATGGGCGCCACCATGTTTGTTTATGCTGACGCAATGATACGGTAAAAGGGGGCGGGGGGGGGGGGAGGCTTGCTTTTGGCGAGACTCCGTTTTTTTTTTTAGAAACATTCGCACATATCGTAGTGCAAGAACGTCGTAAAGGCATGGTCACGAAGCTCCAAGAACAACATCAATGCCAAGAGTGCTGTAAAGAGCAAAAACCTTGTTTTATGCGCAGCTCCTCTCTTCATAGGAGCCTGCGCTTGAGATTATTAGTTTCACATTTTTATCGCTGGGGGCTAGGATTTCGGACACTGGCCTATACGCAACCTGCAATGCTGTTTGGTTTGGCGCTATCTGGCGACTGAAGCAAGGAACATTCGTTATGCCTGGGAGTGGCAGCTGCATTGTTCAAACGTGAGCTATTATCTACTAAAGGTTTAACAAATTCGTGCTACAGAACAAGATGCCAAAAAAAAAAGAAATTCTTCTCTTTTTTTTTCTTTTTTTTTTTTTTTGCTAGGGCGCTTTATTTTGCAGTGTGGTCCGAAGGCAGCAGCGGCATATCCTCGGGGCGATGAGAAGTTGTCAGTCCTAACTCGACGTTCCGGCACTCGGAGAAATGACATCACACACCACCCACAAACACGCAAACCACACCCTGAACGTGGAAACGAACTTGAATACCCTTGCGCCTATGCGTAGTGAGAATATGAAGGCTCTTTGGAGTTTCTGATGTTCCGTGCAACGACAAGATTAATCGAATAACGAATTACATCGGATGCCACCTATACATGCAAAGCAGAAAGCACGACGGACTTCATCGCATCCGTGAGCGACCATCGAGACGGGCGTCTCGATGGAGGGAAATGTCACAAAGTGATGAAAACTTCGCCAAAAATGGGGAAATTTAAGGCGTCCAATGAAAGAGGGAGAAACAGAAACGCCCGTCACGTCTACGCTACAGGAGGTCGCCCTCTGTCTGCAGGCCCTATTCTCAGACGTCTATCGTCTCCTCAAGATCCTAGCGACTCTGCGCGTAACAACGGCGGAAGCTGAGCGCTCGTTCTCTTCACTACGACGGTTGAAAACATACCTGAGAGCGTCCACTTCCACTGAGCGACTGCTTGATCTAGTGCTTTTGAATGTTCATCGCGACATTGAAGTTCAAGCGGTGGACATCCTGGATATGCTTTGCCGTGAACGCAGGCGGCTGCGTCTTAATATGTAGGCACTTGGCATAAATGAAATGATCAAAAGAGACTGTAAATTGCTTTCTGAAATAACTAGTCACAGTTACTTTTTTATTCGCGCTAATTTGTAGTCCAAAGCACGTAATTCTGATCAGAACACAAGGTGTGCCTGAGCGCAGCGCCACCCGTCGCTTACAGTGCAATTGCTTTTACAATTAATTTAATATTCCTTACATCACTGACATTGCTTTATATTATCACCATATGTTCGTTTTATTATGTCCACTTTAGTTTGATTTAACTATGTATTTCAGTGAGGATAGTTTGTTATACTTTGCCTTGAAATTGCCATCCTTCACCTCACAAATGTTTCGAAATATCCGTTCTCTACATATCTGAGATCAAGTTCCGCATCCCATCAAACAAGCATGAATGAAGAAATATTGACTAATATATTTATTTGAGCATTTTCTACCCCACAAACATTCCTTCCGAAAGCATATAAGTTGGAGATAGTCCGCGCTCCCCTTTGCTCCGTGCCCCGTGCAACACCGACTACGTGAGCATGCAGGGTAGCGAGAGGGCCCAATGGGCACCGGGGGGCGGGGGGGGGGGGGTCGATTCCCGAACCCTTTGCCTACGCCACTGCTTTACGGTGCTTGTTTTCAGGTGTTTTTTCAACCTTCCCTAAACAAGTTGATAATTCTTTTTGTTGTCTAATATTTCAGAAATATTCTCGAAGCTATGGCACGTCAAGATTCATCTGACCTTGAGCTGTCTGATGACGAAGCGGAAGATCCAACAGTAGTTGTTTCTGGCGTGGCACTTGATCCCCCTGACGATGGTAAGTTTAGCATACCGCATTTCTAAATTCCAAAAAAAGGACATTTTGACGATTCTTTTTTTCTTTTCTGCACAGATTCTTTTAGCGAGGAAGAAGCAGAGCCACCTGCACCTAAAAGGGACAGCCGAGGGCCACTCTGGCGGCGCGACACCACATTCCACTCTGAGATTTGCGATAGGCCAAACCAGTCTAACACCTGCCCTGAGCAACGTGGAAAGTGGAGGCCGAGTGATCAGAAAGCAGTCTTGAAAACCTGCAACAGAAGACAGCCATAGCATATCACCAAAGGAACGGGAAGCTTCTCAACAGCTCACGTGCCGAGATGGCGCACTTCGTCGGTACGACGTTCAGGATTAGCTGCCTAGGTTTCCCCCAAGTGCGGCTCTACTGGGCAGCGGGAACAGGGGTTCCTTCAATTGCTAATGTGATCACCAGACACAGGCTTTTCACATTGAGGAGCAGCCTCAAGGCAGTAGACGATTTGGAATTCTCCAACGAACAAAGAAGAAGTGATCGCCTTTGGAAGGTGCGGCCATTGTTGAATGAAGTGCAGTCAGCGTGCCACAAGCATACCAAGCAGGGTTGGGCAGTATCGCGATACAAATGTATCGCGATAGTATTTCAGAAATACATTTTGTATCTGTATTTCTGTATCGCGATACATTTTTTTCACCAGTATTTGTATTCCTGTATCGAAAAACGTTTTGGATGTTTCTTTGTATCGCGATACAATCAGGGTGAAATGTATTCGCAACTTTCAGCGATGGTGGTACCGCGGTGAGAGAATCGCGCTCCCTAGCTCCTGGATGATCGGCCTCATAATAAATGGCCTTGCCTACACCTTCCCTGTGTGAAAAAATAACGTAAGGCTCTAATGCTGCTCGTACATAGCAAAACTAAAATTACTTACGCGTCGCAGACCCAGCCTCGTACCGCTGTTCTACGACGATCATCCAGATGACAGCCATTTTGATAGGCACCAGTGCGCCCCCTATAGGCCGTGAAAGTTGCGAATTTCGTTACATTTCTTGAGAAATACTCTCCCCCTCCCCCCCCCCCCCACACACACACACACACACAAAAAAATCCGAGCGCAATTTTTTTTTTTTAGGGAATTAGTGTTGAGGAGGTGCTGGGGCATTGCTACCATGCTGACCAAGGTTCCTTCCAAACCTCCAAACTATTTTTCTATATCCTCTTCTCTCTTCTAAGAAGTGTTGCGTAGTCGGGGACTCGAACCAGGCAACGTGCCAGGAGTGGATTCAGAGCATCTTCTGCCGCAAGTCCTTAGGTAGTGATTTCTTGAGTCATTGTTTGCTGGCATCCAATGCCCGGTGCTATACTCTGTTTCACATTATGATGTACCGCAGGAAAAGCTACAAGCGCGAGCTCTTTGCTCTAGGGCAGATCTCGGCGGCACAAGCTCTCGTGCGTTAAGAGCAGCTCCCAACGCTATATATGAGCTCGCGCTTCTAGCCTTCTCTGCGGTACAACATAAGGTGAAACGGAGTATAACCGTCTCTCTTGCCTTAGCGTACACAGTGCACCCAGCCGGCAAAGCTGAGTCACAGCCCGTTGCAGCACGAGCCTGGCGGTGGTTGACTTGAAATAGTAGAATGACTCACGCAGTGAAGTTCAACACATATTCGAATGCGTCTGCGGCTGCGCCCGTAATATTGCACGGCTCAAGGGTACGTCATCAGCCGACGTGAACGTGACCCGCTACTCTGGTGATCCGAAACCCAGGAAGGAGGCCAGACGTGGCCTCGCTGTTCCGACCTAGACTTCGTACACCTGCGACTCGTCTCGAGCGCACTGTTTCTCGGAGAGCTCGCGCTTGTGCCGGCAATATCAGGTCGCAATCCACGAGGTCTCTGTTTGGATGATGCTATAGACTTTTTTAATGTTTACAAAATCACAGTCCCGCGTGCGGTCTTCACAGCTCCGCACGTGCGTGTTCGGCGCTTCGGAAAGCGAAGAAAGCACGCGCCATACGCACGGACAGTCAAGATGGCACCAGCCAGAGCCGTTTCTGGCACCGGCCACGCTCTTTTTTGGAAAGGTCTATACTTCGTTTCAGCTTGGGTCCAGACGCAGCCAATGCTACAAGCGCGAGCGTGTGGCCCTGAGCAGTGTTTGCACTGCACGAGCGCGCGTGCTTGACAGGGACGCTGAAAGCTAGGAGCTCGCGCCTGTAGCATTGGCTGCGTCTGGCGTAAGCTGAAACGAAGTATAGGCGAAACTTGAGGACTGCACTCCATGCGTCGGTGGCGGAGGGTCGGCAGGAAGGACCTTCACAACAGGGATGCTGCCGTATCGTTTTTTCAACCGTAACAGAAGATAAGACATGTGTTCCAGGATGCTTCAGATGGTCCACTATTCTCGAAAATTCCAAATGACACTGCCTGCACGATCTTCAACGAGGTATCCTACAACGAAAGTACGTATTTTCCTTTCCTAAAGCAGCGGTAAAGTTTCATGTTCAAGGCCACACCTACAGATCAAGAATACCAGTTCATTCCACCGTGACGTCTTGTGATCAATGTTGACAGGGGCGTCCTTTTTGAACAGGGGCGTCGTGACGTTTTGATGGAATTTAGGGTGACATAGAATTTATTTAGAGGTCGAAGTCTTTTCGCATCCCTCGTCAGACAGACAGGATGTCAGGGAAGGGGCCGGGGTCAGTCCTTGATGGAACGTTTTTTTTTGAGCTCATTGAAGACTTTTCGTCGTCCAAAAACCACTACCTTCAAGGCAAGGTGCCAAGCCTACGGGAAAGTAATTTTGGGGATCACAAGCTTCCACTTCCACCTTCAAGCTTCATCTGATTTGGCGTCTCAAACAAATTTGAAAAATGTATTGCAGTATCAGTATTTCTGTATTTGAATTTCTGCCCTCCCTAAAATATATTCCTGTATTTGTATTTTCATAGACTTATTGCCTCAATTTAAAATGTATTTCCGATACGTATCGCGATACACTTTTACAGACATATTTCAGTATCAGTATTTTAGCTACTATTTTAATGTATCCCAGTATTTGTATTTCCAAATACATTTCTAAGTATTTCTGCCCAACCCTGCTACCAAGGATGCCATCTGCAAGCATAAACGAGCAAATTATTCCCTTCATGGGTGTCACAGACCTGAAAGAATACGTGCCAGGGAAGCCGCATTCTACCGGCCTGAAGAACTTTGTGCTTGCAACCCCAAACGGCATGGTACTTGACTTTGACGTCTATCAAGGCAAGCAATCTTTGAAAGATAGCACTCTTGAAAAACCTTGGTGAAGGACCCAGTGTAGTGCTACGACTAGCACACGTTACCGCCGGGAACATCCCTTTTCTTTGACCGTTAACTTTCCCGTTGCTTGAAGCACTTAGAGCAAAGAACCTGCGCGGGACTGGAACGATCATGAAAAACAGGCTCCCTAGAACAGTAAGCATTGAGAACGATAAGTCCATATTCAAGAAAGGAAGGGGTTCTAGCGCACAGGTAGTGAAGAACGTGGCAGGTGTCTGCTTGGTGAAGTGCGTTGACACAAAGGTAATCACACTCGCCTCCACGCACATTGCCAAGGAGCCAATTGGCAGTTGCCGAAGATGGTCCAAAAAAAAATAAGGCGTAACAAGATGTTCCTCGGCTTGCCAGTGTTGAAGAGTATAACAAAAATATGGGTGGCGTGGCTGCTGAGTTTGTATCCAACAACTCAAAGAACCAAGAAGTTGACCGTGAGGACAATGCTGTTCATCATCGACTTGGCAGCCGTTAATGCATGGCTACAATACAATGATGATTCGCTGCTTTTGAAGCGGCAAAGAAAAAGAAAAAAAGATATCCTCGGACTGCTAGAATTCAAGATGCCGCTTGCGCACCACCTGCTCTTAGTGGAGCAAACAGATGAAGACCTTCTAGACGAGCCGCCACTCAAGCTCTCAAAGACACAGGTTGTGGCACTATATATCTCCTGAACCTCGGAGAATGGCACAAGCAAAGCATCTACCTGAGCTCGTGAATCAAGTCTCTTCATCAAGGCGCCGCAATCTAGGGTGCTCACAGCGCACAAAATTCAGATGCTCCACAGGCAACGTTTTTCTTTGTATAACCCAGGGATTTCCCCAGACCCCTCATAGGGGGGGTGTACACCCCCCCCCAAGTTTTCCTAAACACCCCCCCTTAAATCTAAAAAAAAAATTCTTTTTTTTCAGATTAAGTGCAAAACACCACCTCTCAGGTGTATATATAGAGAAAGGGAAACATGCATTACGGGTATGAGCATTTGGTTAATAGACGTCTGTAATTTAGCTAGTGGACTAGAAAAGAAACAGTTTTATATTTTATCTAGCCTCGCCTCGCATCGCCTCCCCCCCCCCCCCCGAGCCATTGGGACACCCCCCCTTGATTAGAATCCTGGGGAAACCCCTGGTATAACCGCATCTCGAAACGGTTATAAGCAATTTCATACTATGTAAGCACTCAGTTTCTTGTTGTAGTCATTTGAAATAAATACAGCAAGCAGCCTGTGCACCGTCAAATTTTGTGTATATTGAGACCCAATGTGCATTAGAATGCACATGCTCCTGCGTGAAAACTACTGGGCTTACGGCTGTAACTCTTTTTTTTTGTTCAATTCTTCTAATCACAATGTCTTCAGGGATCACTTGATCATTAAAATCAATATGCGTAATTTGCTCCAGGTCTGAGGAGGATTATATATATACCCTTTCACAAGTTCAGGGCCATCTAGTGGCTGAAATATCAGTCATAATTGTTTTATGCTAATGGCGAATAAAATCTGGTATACCTATTCGTTACGGTGTTTTTCGCTGAACAGTTATTTCTTTATTTGCTGCAGTTCCGATGGTGTCAAGAAACTGCCAATCTGTACGAGGCGCTTACAGTTGAGTAATCCTCTTGATAAAATTAACAATTTATTGTCATGAGCTGTCTGGGGCGTGCCGTAGCCGAGCATTCCAAGGACTCAGGTGACAGCCTCAAATGCGTAGCGCATAGAAGCTTCCAGGTATCGTCACGGTGACATCGAACAACAATACAGCGAACTAAAGGGCCGTTCACACTCTTGCAACCTCTTAAAACTGGGCGCCTTAAAACCTCTTAAAACGAGAGAACACACTGGCGCCATCTATTGGGTGGCAGTGTAAACTTGGCGGTCCGGCATATTTTCTTTTTCTCTCACGCATTATCCTTACTTTCTTGGCTCTAAACACTTTTCTCGACGTTATAAACGAGCCTTTCTTATAGGTATTACGCACATATGACCTCGGAAACCCCACAAAACCTTCGCTCTTGTAAAATGCAGTTCCAGGGTCACCGCAGAGATAGCGCCAGAGCGCCAGTGTGTTCCCTCGTCCTAAGAAATTTTAAGAGATTTCAGCGGGTCTCGTCTCGCTCGGTCGTACTCGGTTGCAAGAGTGTGAACGGGCCTTAACGTCTGGATGCTCAGGCTCCGCATCGGTTTCTGTCTTCAAATTCTTCCTTCACCAGCCATCGAAAGGCCGCCATTAGCATGTGAAAATCGGGTGCAAATGAAATGCGAACAGTGACGGAACTTTGAGCCCACTGCCGAGGCAGCTTCCAAGCTTGGTTTGTGCTTGCCGAGGTTAAAACACATCAGAATAGGACGCTCAACCTCGCAGCGTCCTACTCCGATGTGTTTGAACCACGCCAAGCACAACCCAAGTTTGGAGTTCCGTCAGTGTTCGGATTTCATTTAAACCCGATTATACAGATGATACACACTTAGGTGATGATGTATCTATAGAAGTGGTCGGAATAAATTGTTTTCACGTTTATCTGAGATCATTTCCTTATTATTTCAGCCGTTAAAAGAGCCTTTCCAGAATCCATTTCTAGCAAACTTTGATATTAACAGTAATATATTTGCGCATATATTGCATATAGTATAAGAGCCGGATGCTAGGAGAGCATGTAAAGATGTTTTATATATTATGAGACAACGTATAACGTATTCATTATACCGCTATGACTTTCAGGTGGTCAAAATGGCGGATTTTGTAGATTTTATTAGTATATACTTCAGTCAAATCGAGTTTAAGAATATTTTGGGAAACGGTTTTTATTAAAACATTGAGAACATTTGTGTTTTGCGCAAATAAAGAAGTGTTATATAATGTAAGTCACGGTTGAGCCGATGTATGTCAATTGAACATTGTTACATAACTTGTGTCTTTTCAAAACGTTTTTGTAATTATGTGGTGCCACGTAAAAATATGACAGAGTTTCAAAGTTACTGCAAAATGCATTGATTGCCGGCAGATTGTACATGCACTTCATCAAAAACGACCTGTTCCAGTAAAGAGTTTCAGGACTACATCAAAACAAGGTGTTCGCTTCTACCGATGTTTAGATAGGCTAATGATCAGTTGTATTTTGTTTATATCGCTTGACCAATTAATGTTCATTGCTCTAGTTTGCTGTCCGCTAAGCTGACAGGGTGATGGAAGCTGCGTGTTCGTAAATCCAATCCATCGCTTGCTTTTTTTTTTTTTGGACCTTGCTTTTCGCCCGAGTATGCGTAAATAGCGTGGTCACATGGTGCAAGACCGACGGTTGACTGGTCGAAACAGTACGTAGCTTTAGCCGCGTACTGTATGAACAGAGTATAGACCCCTTTCGAAATTCGCTTCGTTTCAGCTTAGCTCCGAGCGTGGCCGATGTTATGAGCCGAAGGGCCAATCAAACAGCGAAAGAGGCACAACGTCATGGCGTGCTCTGCAGGTGAAAGGACTAGCCAGTATTCGCCGTCTCTCTGTGCGTGTTTTCCGCCGGCTACTGCTAGTCCTATCAAGCGCAGAGAGCACTCCATGACGTTACGCTTTTGCGCTGTTTGATTGACCCTTCGGCTCATAACATCGGCCGCGCTCAAACATAAGGTGAAACGAAGCATAGAAGTCGGAACTAAAGTCCCTTGATACTTCTTTTTACAAGTAACGACAACCAATACAAATTACAAAGCACATTCCGCTGGAAGCAAATGGCGGCTTTCAGTTCAAACCTCTGCTGCGCGCCGCCATTCGCTTCCTAAAACCTGCACCGTCACGCAGTCGGCGCTTCAAAGAATGTCGCTACTTGTAGGAAGCTCTTATCTAGGGACTTTAGTCGGAACCACTGCACAATGGCGGAACAACGGGCATCGTGGAACGTGCAAGTCATTCCATAAAATAGCGAACGTCGGAGGGCGGTGGCGGCCATCAAGGAGCCGACGAGCCAATCAAACAGCGTTGAAAGTGCAACGCGTCACTGCGCTCATGCGCTCATCACCTTTTTTTCTTTTTTTTTGTGCATGGATGTGTTTTTGCCTTTTAATCCAACCAAGACCAAACGCATAACGCATGACGTTGCGGTTTTAGTACACCATCGTGCAGGCATTCCACAGCGGCCAACAGAGGGCTGTCTTTCGAAAGGGGTCTATTGGGGCAGGTCGGGTTTAGTTCTCTTTTCATTTTGCGTAGAAACGCGTTTATGGCTGCCGTGCCTGTTCGGAGTCGACGCAAAATCGTTTCTTTCGCACATGGCAGCCCTATACCAGCCTTCCCCTCGGCAAAGGTGGTTGCACGGCCTCCGCGGGTATAAATAGTGCACACGAATCTTCTGTCGCTTCTTGCGGAGTCTTGCTGGCTGCCAACGCTAGGACCTGAAGGGTGTGTTTTGATTTGTCTTTCCCAGCCATAGCCCCAAATATTTTCCAGAGTTTGGTCATGGGCACGTGGACGTCGGAGTTCTTACAAAGTAAGGCCCATCGATTTCTGATGAGGCCTCTTGCATGCCTTCTTAGCTTAGCCGACCCCTTGTTGAGACATGACTTGTCCTCTGGCGCCCCTGTCCTTCGGAACCTTCACTGTGCCCAAGATCTCGCAGCGGCTAAGTTTAGATCTCGAGACAACAGTGTCATTGCTGTTTCTTGACACACGACGGCTTTTTCCGTCGTACCATACTGTGTCCGTCGTCATCAGCGTCACTTGCTGGAAGGTCGGTATATATATGGCCCCCCATCAACGTTACTAGAACCACTCAGTTGGGAAACTGCCATAGAGCTTGCTTTAAAAAAGTGGCTCCGATCCGTCGAGAATCGAGCTAATGGCGATCGCAACGCCTCCATTTCTCTCGCAGCGCCCACTCTGGAAACTGCACGGCTGCACATCGAGTCGGGCAAGGGCCGGTGGCGCTAGAGTAACTGTATATGCTCCGCTTGTGGAGCAAGCAGAGCCTATACAGTAGATACAGTTACTCTAGGTGGCGCCATCTCGCAAGGCCCTCTCGCAGTAGCTATGTAAAGCAACTTTCACGTTTCAACTCGTCACTAAAGGGTGGCGCTGTTATCGTATTTAGCTTGGTCTCGGTGGACGCCAGCGGCCCAGGTTTCAAGGGTGAGTTTCCCCAATGAGGTTTTAGTTTGTCGGAGTCTGAGAAGTACAGCGCCACCGATGCGTTCGATGATGTCTCGCTCATGTCGCGGTCCCTCTTTCGACGCGTCCTCCCCGGCATGACCGGAGGGGCTGGGGTCCTGTCATTACCGGCGTGACCGGACCTCACGCCCCTGGCGCGTGATTCTTCCGGCCCTGTGTGGCCTGCTAGGCCTATCTGTCGCACGAAAATCCCCGGATGAAGAGAAAAACGAGACCGACCGCACCGAACACAGAATCCGAACTCCCAATGCATAGCTAGAGAAATATGAAGTCTTATAGCTAAAGCTATGACTCTGTTTAGCAAAAGAAAAAGCCATCATATTTAAACTAATAAAAAAATTACCTAATTTATTTATTTTTTTGCCGAGGTATTTATTTGTTTAGAAACACAATCTGCGACCTTGAAATTCGTTTTTCTATTCTCCCGGAAACCGCCGGTCGAGAACTGGCCGGTTTCAGGAGCGCTCACTCTCTTTTTTTATGGTCACGTGGCATTCAAGCTATGTGTACCAAATATATTAAAAGTAGTGGGTCACCTAAGACACATATTCAATATTAATAGAAAAGAATATGAACCCAATTTCTGTGACCTCCAAGAAGTTGGACGTCGCGTTGGACAAGTGACGTCGCCGACGCACCAAACATAGCGGACTTCCCTAATGGGGCGGATGGAGAATCACGAATCTATAGCGCCGTTCACAAAACAAATTTCAGTATCATTATCTCATCTTATTTTCGGTGTATATTGATGGTTCTTGATTTTTATAAAAATTTCACTATGCGCTCAATATACCAACGTTGCTACATATCCACCTGCCTATGTCTCACGTAATATTGCCGCCCGCAGAGCCGAGACAACGCTCGGTCACGGTCTTCTAGAAGATTCCCATTCATTCTCGCACTAGTTGTAACTTTCCCTTTGCTTTGTTGTTCTCGAAAGTGCCAGTTCATCCTTGCCCCGAGCGCGCGACGATCGAACTTCCTTCGCCGAACTTTTGAGATAGTGACGCACAGTAGATAAGCAGCTACCCGCGACCGTGTCGAGGCAGTCCCGCTCCTGCTCTGTTGTAGCCGCCGAATCGCCGCCTGCTTTTCTGCTGCATCGACGCTCTTTCGTTCTTTACTTATTTTTGGTTGGCACAAGTTCGCCCATTAAACCTTTATATTTCAAGTCACTGCTCGTCTACGTGTCACCTCCGTTCGTGACATTTCTGGTGGAGGTGCGGGGTAGAAGAAGGCCACGAAGATGATCGCCCCACACGTCGTTTACCTGCCCGTCGCCCCCCAGACTCCGACGGCTTTCCACGGGGAGATCCACGAGGACGTCGAGGACTGGATCCAACATTACGAGCGCGTGGCACGCCATAACGAATGAACCGCCGAGCAGTACCTGCAGAGCCTCTACTTTTCGTTGGAGGGTACTGCGAGGCACTGGTTCGAGAACCACGAGGCTGCGCTCACGTCGTGGGACGCCTGTGTCACCGAGCTGAAGCGGGCGTTCATGAACCAGCATCGCAGGCAGCGGGCCGAAGACCTTCTCCAGGCGAGGACTCAAGGCCCCAACGAAACAGTCACCAGTTTCGTTGAAGACATCCTCCGCCTGAGCAGCCGCGCCGTCCCACAAGCTATCGACGAGAAGAAATTACGCTTCCTTATGAGGGGCGTGAAAAGCGAAATCTTCGGCGGACTTATTCGCAACCCCCGACGACCGTCGAAAAATTTGTTGCCGAAGCGACAAACATCGAGCGGGCGTTAATGGCCCGAGCCAGTCACTACCATCGGCTCAGCAACGTCTCCACTTTGGCCTCGCCCCGCTCAGAGTTCAGCACTGGTGCCGCCGAGCTCCGCGACATCATCCGAGACGTCGTCCGGCAGGAGCTCCGAAAGCTGCTCCCCGCTGCTGAGCGTCCGGCGACGCTGTCAGTCGCCGAGATCGTACGCGACGAGGTACAGCGGACCTTGCAGCCCGAACCACCAGTCGACGTGCCTGCTCCCGAGGAACCGACGCTGACCTACGCCGCCATAGCCAGACGACAGCCGCAAGCTCTCCGCCAAGCTGCGACGCCACCACGCCGTGATCCTCCAGCGCCCCAGTACTCCCAACGACACGAAGATCGGCAGCACGCCCGACCAGAGCGACCCGCGCCGCGAAAAACCGACGTGTGGCGAACGGCCGACCGACGCCCGCTTTGTTTCCACTGCGGGGAAGCTGACCATGTCTACCGTCGTTGCCCGTACCGACAGCTGGGGCTACGTGGCTTCCACCCCGACGACCCGCGACCACGCTACGGCGAGCGACCCCAGGACATCGACGAATACCTCCGCCGGTCGCCATCCCCGGGACCGTCTACCCGTCGCAATTCCCGATCGCCGTCACCCCACCACCCTGCATCGACCCATCGTGGGTCCCGCCGAGAAAGCCTGCCCACCTGCCTCGCCGGGAAAACTGAGTGCGGCAATACCGGGAGGTGGTATTGCCGATGACGAACGACGCCAAGATCCTTCACAAACGTCGGAGGGCTCTCACACTAGCGACTTGACGACGATGCTCGACGGCATGCTGCCCACGACCCGACAGACGACAGCACCGACGACGTCCAGCTGGTCACCCAACGAGCAGAAGAAGTACGCCAGCGAGCCCGTCTTCGAATAAAGGACCAGCAACGCGTGGACGCTGGCCGGTACAACCTCCGTCGCCGCGACGTGGAGTTCCTGCCCGGAGACAGGGTGTGGGTGTGGACGCCCATTCGCCGCCGCGGACTCAGCGAGAAACTGCTAAAACGCTACTTTGGACCCTACAAGGTCATCTGCCGCCTCGGGGACTTGAACTACGAGGTGCTCCCCGACGGAACCCGACCATCGGGACGCCGCCGACCACGACCCGAAGTCGTACACGTAGTTCGACTGAAGCCGTACTACGCGCGATAGGATTGCAGCACCGCATGTTTATTTCATTTCATCGTAAAAATGTTTAGCCATTTCTGTTTTCCTTTCCCGTTGCATCGGGATGATGCACTTTTAAAAGGGGGATAATGCCGCCCGCAGAGCCGAGAAAGCAACGCTCGGTCACGGTCTTTTAGAAGATTCCCATTCATTCTCGCACTAGTAACTTTCCCTTTGCTTTGTTGTTCTCGAAAGTGCCAGTTCATCCTCGCCCCGAGGGCGCGACGCTCGAACTTACTTCGCCGAACTTTCGAGATAGTGACGCACAGTAGATAAGCAGCTACCCGCGACCGTGTCGAGGCAGTCCCGCTCCTGCTCTGTTGTCGCCGCCGAATCGCCGCCTGCTTTTCTGCTGCATCGACGCTCTTTCGTTTTTTACTTATTTTTGGTTGGCACAAGTTCGCCCATTAAACCTTTATATTTCAAGTCACTGCTCGTCTACGTGTCACCTCCGTTCGTGACAATATTTCCAATCCAAATATCAATTTTCTTCCGAGAAAATGAATTTTAAAGTTTACACGTACACCTCCGAATCACAATTGCTGCCCCTCTCTAATCACAACAACGAGCAGAGCGCACTCGTGACCAGAGTGTCGAACCGAAATTTATATCGGTTCGGTTCGGGTTCGGGTTCACGGCTTTCGGTTCAGTTCCGGTTCAGTTCCGGGGAGCAAAAAATAACGGTTCGAACCGGTTTGAACCGGTTCGAACCGGTTTGAACCGCTAAATTGAGAATATTTTTTCCGCGTTGTTTTGGCTATAAGCACTTTTTCCACCGTGAAACGAATAATTATACAGCTTTTTATCATTCGTACAATCCACGTTTACTTCACGAACCAAACATTAAAAAAATGGATCTATTTACTTTTGACGAAACAGTAAACGAAAAGCTAGATTAACATACAACTGGTTATGCTTAAACGCTCAAGATCTGGTTGTTTACCTCAGTCTCATATATTTTACCTGAATTGATAGGTATCACGAAGTCTGGTAGGTCGCCTAAAATACCCGTGATTGGTACAAATTTGCGTGGCAGTATTAAAAGCTGAATCCTGTGATGTTGAACTTAAACATTAATTTCAGTGCACGAAATCATAGAATGGGCACCTCATCGCCATATATATCGTGAAAATTTAATTTACGAAATACGTTTCACAATATATATCACGACAACTGAACTAGAAGCAATCATATTTTCACAATGTCACGAAAATTTTAGGACAAGCCCTTGCAGTTTATAGAAACCGTTTATAGAAACACTGCAGTTTATAGTCTATAGAAACACTGATCGGCAATCACAACGCTTGTTTTCATGACCGGAATCGTTTAAACTCAGAACGGGGATGTAGGCGAATAATCATGCAGAAGAGTTATCCGATTGATCACTCCCATTTATACCTACCTTCATACTCAGATCGAATCTGGCCTTTTATAGCGCGTACTCAAGTGAACATCTTCGGCCTAGCTTGGCTGTTGATGTTCTTGACAAGATGCCGGTAAACTAAATTTGCAAATAAGTATCGCACTTGCTAATTGGTGAGTTTTTGTTAATTGAAATAAACTACTATTTCATACTATGACGTTGGCGGTACTTAATTGGTCACTTTCTGAGGGTCTGCGTGTTCCGCCACGTGCCCCTTTGTGTTTTGTTTTTGTCCAGCCCAAGACACATAAAAATGTTGTTCATCATATAAAAAAAGCAATAACAGACTTCTGTTTGAGATGGTAAATAAGTGTCAGGAACACATAGTTATTTAAATCAGCTTCAAAATCAGACCTTTGTTTAAGCTCTCCCAAATCATTTTAGACGTGGCCATCGAGGATAAAAACGCCGGGAAATATTTGCAGCGCAGATACTAGACAATTTTAGGTGCATTTACTTATTACGTATATCTTTAAGGGATTGGGTCTTTATTTATGTTGTCAAACATTCAGTCAGCAATTGAATACTGTAAACGACCTAATTTTCGCAAAGACCTAATTTTCGCGAATTTCACGAATCTTCAAACGTGGAAACAGCGCAGAAAATTTGACAAAGGACAAGTGAAAGAAGTGCACGGACAAAGCGCTTTGTCCGTGCACTTCTTTCACTTGTCCTTTGTTAAATTTTTTGCGCTGTTTCCACGTTTGAAGATGTTCAACCAACTCGCCCAACTTACCGCCTTGCTGAATTTCACGAATCGCCTACAATTCGCGAAAAATAGATCCCGCGAACAATTCTGTTAAAATGTAAACACATTGGAATCTATATTGAGGTCCCACGGGTCGTGAAAATTAGAACCCGCGAATTATTCCGAAGCTTCAGCTTTGACATAAATCGCGAAATTTTGACCCCGCGAAAAATAAGTCGTTTACAGTATATTTTATTGTAATCAATAAATTTGACTGCAGGAAGTTTGCATAACCGCTTGAGACCGACAGGGGAGAACGATGCTCGAATATACGTCATCTGTTGAGCCTTGGGAAACGAGCTTTTATGTTTGTTGTTTGGCAATGGAAAACACCGGGTCGCGGGGTATTCCCAAAAGAACTGTGTGCTCACATACTAGATCTGAAGGCAAATGCACGAAATGTGCAGAGAAACAATAAATGGTATTCCTCTAAATACTTCCATTCACAACGCGTTACTGCAAAAAATATACATGGAGATGATGCATGCAATGATATTCCTAATTACACATAAATAGCGCGAAGAAGAAACAATATATTTCTAATATAAATTACATTTTGACATTAGCTTGTACGAGCTTGGACCTTCACAAAATACTGTCTATGGAGGCGAATGTTAAATTCGGTTTTACGTGCACTTGTTTGGGGCCCTCACTCTACAACTCTGCTTTCTCGGTCATGCGCACTCTAACATCTTATTAGGCTGCCGCAGACCATCGCGAAACTGTTATATATACTGCACAAACTTACAATTTTCACATACACTTTTCGCCAGTGTTAAGAACATCGCATTTCACCAAAGAAACTAACTGTTTAGCATGGTTTGCACGTGACGTCATCGCACCATAGGCTGGTGGTCATTGCGATTTGTTCTTGCTGAGAAAATCAAATCCGGTGGTGCAAAATACACACTGCAGAAGGTTCGCGCTCAGTGCAAGCCATGTATTCGAGAGACACAAATTATTCTTGGTTCTTGCAACGTGGTGAGGAATTCGGCGCGAGCGTCTGGCACAACGATAGCGTGCTTTCTGGCAAAAGTATTTTTGCGAACCAAGTAGTTTTCTAGACGACGCTTTCTGATCTCTGCCGAAGATACGGAGCAGAGGAATCTTTAGAACAATGTATGTTTTAAAACTATACCCCCCACCCCCTTTCCCTCTTTTTTTTCGTTTCGATGTTCTTTTAGAGAACACCTTCATTCCTGAGAAACTACTTCCTCCGTTTGTGGATGTTAATTAGACAATTATATTTGTGTCAATTGTGAACAGTAATACTGCATCTATTTTATTTTTCACAGAAAAACTGTGAGGTTAGAACAAAATACGGTGGTGGTTAAAGCTTGGGGAATAACTTTATAACGACACTCCTGCCAGAATTAAAGCGGCTCTCAACGTTCGGCAGTCCCGCTGAGGCCACTAGGATAATTTGTTTCTGGTATTTCTTTCGTACATTTGTAGTTCTACTTATCGTCCGATTGATAAGCCACATTTAGTTCTTTCCATGTTCATATTCTCGGGGAAAACTTTCTGAGACAGTTCAGCAACAACGAAAACATGTTTGGGTACCTCAATGATGTGTGTGTACATGTAAAATGAGTAGTGTAACAATTTTTGAACTTTCGGTAAAAACCGCTAAGAGCTAATCCCTGACGTTGATAGCTTTAAAAAAAACAGAAAAACATTCATTAGTTTTTTTCGTTCAATGGCAGACACAGGAAAAACAAAGGAAAGAAGCTCCATTCCCCTCCTCAACTAACTAGGACAAGTGGCCACGTGATCTGACGCTAATTATATACTGTCAGTGTTCATCACAGTCATGCGATGCGGTTGGCAAAGAATGAAGCATGTGTTGAGCTTTAGATTGTTAGACTTCGGCTATTCTCATCTTTGATTCAACACGAGCCATTATCCCAGTGTTTGGCAATGCGATTGTCATGAACCCGAGTACTCGACTCGCGCTCATGACAATCGAGTGCTTCACGGTGTCACGTGACTCGCAATGGGGAGTCGTAATGTCATGTGACATCACAGTGTCAACAATGCCAATAAATCTTGTGACGTTCTCAATATACCATATCCTTCATCCAAGCGTTCGGCACATGCGCGAAGCCGCCATAACTTTCGTTCAGAGGTTGCACGCGGCAACGCCCGAGAGAGCTCGTGACACCTGGTGTTCTGCACTCGCAGAGCTCCTGCGAGGTTGTCGCTCGTGCAGAAAGACTAAAGTTCCCTCGATGCATTGCGGCAGCGGTGGCGTAGCCAAGCTGGCTGGTAAGATCGGTTTATTTAAAGGGATACTGAACCAAGGAATTTAGTGTCCATAATAAGTGGCGCACCTTCTTTCCACGAGCCAACAGCTGCCGGTGTGCGTGAACACACGCAACAAAAATGACGTCAAAGACCTCCAATCGCGGTTAAGATGACAGTGAAATGTATGGGCTTCGGGCCAAAGGAGAATAAAGACAAGTTTTTCATCTACACAGTGGTGTCTGGTGTAAAAGGTAAGCGATTAATTGGTCTAAAGCACGTAGCTTTCACTTGTAGAGATGAAAAGCCTGTCTTTATTCTCCTTTGGCCCGAAGCCCATGCATTTCACTGTCATCTTAACCGCAAATGGAGGTCTTTGACGTCATTTTCGTTGCGTGTGCTCGCGCACACCGGCAGCTGCTGGCTCGTGGAAAGAACGTGCGCCACTTATTATGGACACTAAATGCTTTTGTTCGGTATCGCTTTGAATCGACTGTTCAATCCCCACCCCTGCTCCGTTTCGATCTGGATGAGCATCGTACCGGCGTGCGGTCGTGTATCACTACTGCGTGGTGCACGTTAAAGACCCCAGGTTAGCGGTTGTACCGCACTGGCTAAATTGCTCATCTACAGCGAGTGACTCGTCGCAACTTAAAATGGCTGACGAACGACTCGCTGTATAAATATCCACACAACCCCAAATATTATTATTATTATTTAAATCGACTGGACGCAGAGACTCACATGACTATGCCGTGGGGCCACGTGACGTGACATTACTGGACAGCAAGTCTTGAGCACCATGATGTCGCGTGACCACGTGACACATGATTTATCACAGCGCCAATCCAAAAGCACCGCAAAAAGCCACAATTTTTAAAACATTGCAATTCGGTATTTGACAATTTGATCACTACATAGAAATAGAGCTGCCCATTTCTATTTCTCAAACATGCGTTCTGTAAAAAGAAATACCGTGAACCGTTTTGAACCGGTAACCGTTATATTTTTTTCCGGTTCAGTTCCGGTTCAGTTCCAAGATGGCGGCAAAGATTTCGGTTCGGTTCAGTTCCGGTTCGGCTAAAAATAACGGTTCAGTTCCGGTTTTCGGTTCGGTTCGGTTCCGGTTCGACACTCTGCTCGTGACGTCAAATGATGTATCCGAGACCAGACGACGCTCCTATACCCTACGGCGTTGTGCGTTGTAGTGATAGGGAGTTTTCGTAGATCGCTTCTTCCGTCGCGCAACGCTCTTCGCAACCCACTACGATATCCAGAACTCTGCAGTCAAGGCCAGCGGCGCGCATGCGCACTAGAGGCGTCTTCGTTGCGGAGAGCGTAGTGGAGTAGGGAAAACGGTCTACGTCTGCATGGTTTAGGTTCTTTGCTGCATGCGATGGAGAGGAATTGGTGATTGACTGTGGGGTGCAAAAGCCCGAGGTACACCAAAGCATTCCTTATGAGTTGTGAATGCGAAAGCATGCAAGCCGCTCGTCTGCCCCCTTTGTCGTCTGCTCGTCCGCTCCCTTCGTCGTCTGCTGCGCACTGGCGCGCGCGCATCGGGATCTCGGAGGCCATGGCGCAGCGGCCAATGGGAGCCCGTCGACGCGCGCCTGCCTATGGAACCGAAGGCGCGCGGAAACTATCTGCCGTTTTCGTGCTTCCAACTGATGACGTCAGCTTGCCCCATGAGACAGTAAAATGCTTTCGCATTAATAACACCACGAAGAAATGCAGCAGAAAAACGTCTTATAGACCCCTTTCAAAAATACGGTACTCTGTTGGCGGCTGTGAAATCCCTGCACAATGGCGGACTAAAACCTCAACATCACGGCACACTGGAAAAAACACACCCACTAAAAAATGAAAGCCGTTTACAACTCCCTGTAACGCCGAATGAGAGCGCAGCTCTTGAGGGGGGGAAGGCACGGCAGTCTTGTACACGTTACTAAAAAAGTAATCGATTACAATTACTATTACTCTTGACTAAAAAGTATTCGATTCGATTACTTGATTACTCGATGGCAAAAGTAATTGGACATTACTTAAAGAAGTAATCGTTACTTTTCCGATTACTTTATTGTGTGAAGTCACATCTTTAGCGCTCATAACAATTAACTACTTCCAACCTATATTTCACATTTGCACAAGTATTGAAGAAGAAAAACTGGCTTCATCTTCGTAGTCGTTGCACCTTCACAATGCGGGCACAAGCATAGAATTCGTTTGAAGACGTTTAATGATTTGGGCGTTCGCCAGTGTGTGTGTGTCTGGGGGGGGGGGGGAGCGGAGGGGTTCTAGATCTCGTTAAGCTTGAGCAAGGGTTGTCGCTCAAAGTTTGCGTCGCTCATTTTATTATTCACATGTGAATGAGCTCGCATGTTCTACAAAAAGAGCAGCAGCTTCAGGATTTGAAACGGATCATGTGTAGTATCCATTAGCGGAAGAGATCGCCCCGACCACTTCTCAACTAGAAACATTGCTTGTCACAAAGACCACATAGGGGAAATGGGGAAGTATTTCAACTGCTTTTGTTATATTTTGCATCCGCTTTAGGCATTCTTCGGTTCTGGTTATCCAACGGGCTGCGAGTGGGTACCCCAAGCAGGATTTTTTATTTATTTCTGTGTGTGTGCGTGAGGGGGCTAGTTTGAACGAAGGACTCACAAAGCTACATTCTGCTTCCTCAAACTTCGCCCTGAATGGCCTTTGTCACGCACTGTGGCTTCCCTGGGGCTTCCCACTCCCAGTCCCAGCTCGAAAAAAAAAAAAACGGACATTCCACAGAAACTGTACATAGAAAGAGATTGACCTCGTTTCCTACAGCTCCGCAAAATCTTTCGTTTTTCCGTTCGAAAAAAAAAAGCAAATTTTATTTTTGTCATTTCATAAAAAAAAAGGCGTGTGCCCGGGGGGGGGGGGGGGGGGGGGGTCCCGTGGAAAAATTGTAACGGTTACAAGTAATTTTATTACTTCAAAAAGTAATCAGATTACTCTTGTGATTACTGCCTAATAAAAGTAATCAACTGATTACAAAATTACTCCAAAAAGTAATCGATTACAAGTAATTTGATTACTTGTAATGCGTACAGTACAAGTCTGCACGGGGGGGGAGGTCACGTGACCTCGGGGGGTCACGTGACCTCCGGAGGTCACGTGACCGCGGAGTCACGTGACTTGGGGGCCACGTGACCGGGGGGTCACGCGACCTCCGGGGGGGGTCACGGCGTCACGCGACCTCGGGGGGGGGGGGTCACGTGACCTGGGGGTCACGTGACCTTACGGTTACGCCAACGCCGATGACGACGCCGCTCAAGCCGGAAACGGGCGCCTAAAGGCGCATTCACACTGAGCAAAAAACGCGCGTTGCGGTCGACGTCGACGCCGGCGTCGTAAAATAGGAAGCAGTCACACAGGGCCACCCGACGGCGGCGTCTTCTCGGGTAATCTCGCGTTTGTCGAGAGAACACGGAATTTTTTATTCGTCTGCTTCGCACGATTGTTGTTGCCTTCCCTTCGCGATTGCATATGCGGTGGGAGACAACCGTCTTCACTGAATGGACAACGGCGATGATTACATATATGTTTACACTCCGGTTATATGCAGCATTGGCGAAAGGCACGGACTCGAACGGGCAGCTTCTGAAGGTGCTGTTTTGCCGCGTTTTTGTGCAAACAAAGCACGGTGCTACGCCGGCGCGTCCCGAGTCTTCGCATCCGTACCTTTAACACTGCACGCAGCTTGTGCGAGTGTTTTCGATGGAGAACTGTTGTATTCCGTCCGTATTCCGTAGTGGTGGGTGAACACAAAGACTACACAACACATTGGGAGTGATCGCTCCCGCACAGTCGGAGGTCGGAACATACCGCGAACTTCGGTGGCAGCTTTCGCGCGAACGATGAAGAGTAGTTTCACGGCGTCGTACACTTGTCGTACACGCACATAAAACACTGCTCACGGTCAGATGTTCCAATCGGCTTGCTTCTTTCCACGCTGAAATGCTTCCATCCACGTTTGGCGACGGCATGTCTCCCTCGAACCCTCTGGCCTTTCGCCTTCATTGTGTGTCGAAAATAAAAACAGCGAAAACATGTCCTAACCGGAAAAGGGCGACACGTCACGTCCGGACGATCGCTGATTGGCTCAAGCGCGCGCGTCGAGGGAAAAATTGGGTCCCGCGGCGTCGTCTCCCTGCGTCGTCCTCCTCGGCGCGCGACTTTTTTCAATACAAAAATAAGCAAAAAAATCACCCCACGACGCGCGTCTTTCCGCTGTGTGAATGCGCCTTAAAGGTGTAGGGAAACGAAATTTCAGCGCTCATTTTCTAGCTTGAATGTGTTGCATGTTGCACCTAACCTCAAAAACACCAGTCTTCCGTTGAAAGGCACAAGAAAACTAATTTTAAAGCTAAATAAACGATCTTCCAATGTGCACCTGGTGGATGCATGCGGAGCCTATTTGGGAGGTAGTCTAGCAACGTTAGTGGAATCTGCTACGTAGTCGTGACGTAGCAGATTCCTCTGGCGCAGCGCCGCTCTTTGGCATTTCAACATTTTCCTTCTTAGCTTTCCTCCCCAACTCAATGCAAATGTCCAAGAAGACGGAAAGGGTGGACTCTCCTCTTTCTCGGACCCTCGTTTGTGCAGCCGGATACAGCCATTCTCCCCCTAGAAGATTAGCCAGTCGCTCAAAACTCGGACAAAAGTTGCTTTCCCACCCCGTTCAGCCCTAAGCTGGAGCGACAGTGCTGTGGAAGCTACGTGCTTCTTGGGCCAGCCACACGCTCGTCACCCCACGGGCACTTCGAACGGCTCGGTTGTAACGCGATGACGCTATTGACACTACCACAACGCTGACAACGCCACCAAGGGCAAAGCTCATAATCCCGCCAGCCTTGCTACGTCACGAATGCGGGGAAACTTTTCTTTCTGTTTTTGTTTGCGCCGGATATCCCATGACGCATCGCGCCCTCCGTTCGCTTCTCTTCGAGCGCTCGCTCGAGTGCACCGTTTGGAACGAAAAATATAGCCAATCGTTCAAAATACAAACCTGCGATTATGAATTACGGTTATTACACGTCATGCTTGACCCATTTCCGAACGAAATTGGAAAATTTCAAATTTCGGTTCAGTACTCTCTTTAAGAGCTGCGCTCTAAAAGGTGATGATCGCAGTGACGTTCTACTTTCGACGCTGTTTGATTGGCTCGTCGGCTCGTAGTGTTGGCCGCGCTCCGACGTTCACTATCTTATGGAATGACTTGCACGTTCCTCGATGCAGTCGCTCCGCCATTGTGCAGTGGTTCCGACCCTCTAATAATCGGCACGTGACTTTTGAAAAGAGTCTATTGGTTTCCGACCGAGATGTCTCTGCGACGGAAGTGGGTCCGAGCAGTCCGACGCGAACGCTGGCTCCGTTCGCTTCGTGCTAGAAATATATACCCCCCCCCCCCCCAACCCGGTCAGGGTGTCCCGCATTTCGCCGGCAGGTAGGTTGCGGCGACCGGCTAGCAGGCGCACAAGCGTAAGGGTTGTTACCTTTCTGCCTAGCCTCGCACGTCGTCGCATATACATCATACTTCTTGTGCAAATAAATTACAATGGACCTTTTTCGAGTAACGAGCGCTGCCTGGGGAGTTGTCTGCGAACTACAAATGAAGGGCAGCCCAACATGCTTCCGCCCGTCAAAACACATCGGCATCGTGCCGTTGTATCGGTTTTCAGTGTTTTTTATACCCCAAACTACCGATACTTAAAAACGAAGCGTCAAAATAGACTAAATAGGCGCGAAGATAGAATGTTGCTTTCGCCATTTTCGCAGGGCACTGTCCCGGTGCCCTCCGAAAATGGCGACAGTGGGAGTGTACGCATGCGCAGAAGCTTACTGGAAAAAGGTCCATTACAATTACAGTTACAATTATAAATACCCAGGAATACGAAACCGCGCAACCAGCAGATTTCCGAGATTTCGACAGAAGGGAAGTTAATGCAGCGTAATGAGTATACTGCTTTTACTATAGTCGGTTACAAGTCAAGAAGGTAGGAGAAGCTCCTCCCATAATCGTGATGCGGCTGTTTGAAATCCATCCGCAGTCGAAAGAATAGTTCCCTGTTTCCTGGAAACACCCCTTGTTCCGCTTCAATGAATAGATAATGGCTACAGAGTGATGCCAAGTTGCTTCCGAACCCCCCCCCCCCCCCTTTCTTTTTTTTTTTAAGAAAGCCACCTTTGTATTTATCGGAGAGGAAACCGAGCCCCTGAAAGTGGCCTTTGTATCAATCGGAGGGGAAGCTAATCCCCCAAAGTCGTTTTTGTTTCCATGGGAAAAAAAAAAAACGACTTCTAATCTCCCTCTTGTGGCTTCCACAACGCTAAGTCAAGGTCGAAAGATAAAGCAAATATTCAAAGCAAGGCAGAACCCTCTCCCGCGTTGGCGACGACGTCACGGAAACGATGGGACGCTATTGGATGGGGAGGTGGCGGAGGGATATATGATTCCCTTTGAGGGGCATTTGCCGCTACCTTCTTGACTTGTAACCTACTATAGCGTTAAAATAGCTCAGAATATAGTTTACAACGTTAAATTATCACTGTTTATATTGCTGAAAGTTTTCAGTCTTCGCGATTACCATTGCGACTGTCGTCTTTCAGCTGGCAACATTGTTTTTTTCTTCTCTCGTGTTCTGTCGCTCTCTTTCGCGATCTTTCACTCGGGACCCAGGATGTCCGCGCACGGGATTTGCCACTCCTCCTCACCCACCTTCCCCCTGTTTGGCAATGCCTATATATTTTTATAGTTTATTTTTGCGGTAAAAAAAAAAATTTTTTTTTGTGACGTTTTTTACAATACGAGAAGTGTGTCATAGGTAGGGGTGTCGCGAACTTTTGTCGAACCAGATTTTTAGGTCGAACTTTCGGGGTTTGACTCTGTCGAATCGGTTCGACGAACCTTCGAACTTTTCACCAGATTCGACCGGTTCGACTTTGTGGGCAGTGTGGCCAGACCTTGATACAAGCATGTCTAAGTTTGGCGAACTTTTTTTATGAAAATGGTTATTTTATTTTATAAACAGTTGCAATTAAAAGAAACCAATTCTAATCACTGAAGAAGTTAATTGACCCCGTAAGTGATGACGTCACAACATGGTGTTTGGGTCCAAACAAACCGTTGCTAGGGGCGTTGTTATGGACTAATGCATGGAGACTCCACATGAGGCTAGATTTTTGCTTACAAGTAAGTAAATAATTTTTTTGTAAGCAACCTAACTTCTTGATATCTAATTATGAAGATGTTCTTGTCGTCTCAGTGTCATATTGCAACGATGAAAGCCATTTCTGAAGTCTTACACTCCGCTTTGCTTTGGTAGCAGACGACACGATAGATTTGCTGGCATCTGTTGCAGCGGGCGTCTTCATTGAAATGCGTCGGTAAACAAGCGACAAAAACAAGTGGATTGCCGTGGCCGTAGAGGCCTCCGCAATGTGCGTTTTTTTTTTTTACTGTGAACAACCCAGCTTAGTTACGAGGGGTGAAAATGCAGTAAAATCAAACCACGTCACGCAGATCAGTTACGACGACGACCCGAAGTGCATTACCGGCGTGGTGCAGGCCACCATGAGAAACAAATCGTACGCCGTCGAGGTAAGTCGTTTGTTATTATTATTTTATTATTGTGGCTGTCAGGTTATTAAAGAATTGCATGTCTATCGCGATTTCACAGTATTTTGCTTTTTTCCCCCTTGGTATACATCAAATTCCGTGGATGTGCTCTTTTGGTGAAGATCTTCATCGAACCCGCGATGTGAGTACAGTCTGTATTAGACTCACCTTATGTTTTTAATCCTGTTCTTTCGCGCTTTGGGGTCTTGCGGAAATCTGAAGAAACTGCAAGAATCTCTCTCCACGCGATGATTACAACCAGGTATACGAAGCACCCTCGCATAGCGCGAGTCCGCAAACAAACTTTGGGATCTCAACCGTTCGCCTGAAGTGCTTTTCTCGCGGGTACAATGCGATCTTTTAGCAGACTATCATCTCGATCGACGCCCGGACTTTCGATAAACCATATTTTGCATCGCACCCCACTATGAAATCTTAAAAGTGTATGAAACTCATTATATTTCAAACAAATGCGATGTCAGAATATCGTCTTTATTCACATGATGCAAACGACGGCCCCACTTGGACGGCCGGCGTGCGGCAGACGGCATACTTCTTGCATTCGTCGTCTGCTGCAGGCATCTTGAGGACCGGAAGTTGCAGTCGTAAATATTTCAGAAACGAGCGATTACCGGCACACTTCTGTCGAAACATATATGACATTCAAGCTTTCTATATCTGTGATTTTTAGAAGTTTAAATCCTACTCCTGATTTTTGAACGGTAGGGTTTTCGTAGCGAAACCGAGCCACATGTATTCGTCCATAACAACGACCCTAGCAACGGTTTGTTTGGACCCATGACGTCACACTTACAGAGTCAATAACTTATTGTTTTTGTACTGTATTAACTGAAATTACCAATCAACGCTGCCCTTAATTCGTCCCTTAGCCATCACCATCCAATCCGAAGCCAACTGGCCAGCCTGTCGCGCATGCGCACACGAGTCGAACCTGAATACAAGGTTCGTCTAATTTTCCACTAAAAGTTCGAAAAAGTCGAACCTCGGCCGGTTCGCGACACCCCTAGTCATAGGTGTGAGGAATGCTGAGATCATAATAGTATGTATTTTATAAATAAATATTCTTCACAAGCTGTTGAGACCAGAATTTGAGTTCGGCATACGTAAATAAAACCCGCCACTCAGAAGGGTTAAAGATGTTGGAACATTTAGAATCATTTGCGCTGAGTTGTGTGCCAAGTAAGGACGTAATTTGTTTTTAAAAATTGCACGAGCGGCATCATGCAGCAGACGACGCGGCGACGTCACAGCGTCCACGTGACCCGCTCCAGCCAGCCCAAAGAGCCCATCTCCGCTGCGTGCAAAAATCGTCTGCTTCAAACGCCATTGCCTTGGAAATTGCCTTTTCAAAATTTGCACACGCATCCGATATTATTAAAACTTTGATAAAGTGTTTAGTGCTTTACCAACTTCACGACAGACTAGTTTTGAAAAGTGTGAACTCGCAGTTTATTTTTTAATTAGCCGTCTTGCGTCGATCTCCATGTATTCTCCCATAGGGCAAGCCGCCTCCTGGAACCCTGAGTACCACGTGACTCGCGCCGAGCTGCTCTGTCGGCCATGTTGTCGGCAAAGCACGCGGATCAAAGGGTTGCGCTACTCTGCTCCGTAGGAGCTATATCGTCTCTAGTTTGAAACTGTCACAAATTCACATTTTGAGAGTTTCGGTGTCTGCTACAGAAAAGTACTTCCTTCGAAAAGCTACAGTGCCTGGAAAAAGCGCGAGAGCCTAATTTCGCTGTTTTCGTCGGGAGATGAAATACTCTTGCTGGTGTTCTGGCAACATTTGAACAGTTTGCCAACATGGCGACTTCAAGTTGCGGCGTCGATGCGAGCGGTGTTAGCATTTTTGATGTATCGTCAATTGAAGAGGCTGAACGTTTATATAAACACCTCTGCGAAGAAGAGGTAAATGTTTTTAAATCCCCTTTAATGTCCATTTTATTTTGATGTTCTATTACTGCTGTCCTGACATTCGTTTTGTTTTCGGTTGTGCTTTCTCTCCGGGGAGTTCCCGGGTGCGAGGCAATCGTGAAATATAATCGCACAGACTAAACCTTCGGTGGAAGGAAACCCTTTCTTTACGCCAATATCTGTTTAGATGTGATATTTGTTGTGATAATGTTTCAGGAACTTATATTGGCCTGATCAAATCTTAAACTGGTATCCGTCTTCGCTCATGAACGGGAGACGTAAACATGCCTGAGAACTGTAACCTAAGTCCCCTAAAGTAAACGAACGATTTGTTGGGGCATGAATCCGTGCAAGGGTGTTTAGCTGGCACGTTATTTATATTTTTTTTCTCTTGGGTTAAAATTGTTTGCGTTTCCGGAGTTCTTGACGTAATTTATTTTACATTTCCGATTCTGTCTTCACAATATATCCATAACTGGCAAAACAATAAACACGAACACAGCAGTACAGGGTTTAGTTCTCAAAATTGGCTGAGAAACTCGTCACCGTTAATTGCTTCGTGTAAACTTCAATGGCTATTTAATGTTTAAATAGACACCTCTGTTCCCCCAAACAATCGTCCATAATGCGAGTTGTCCATAATAACGAGACAAAAATGCACGTATTTTCCCAGTTTATCCCCTAAAACGGCGACCATATATAGGGGATCCATATTAACGGGGTCCATATTAACGATACATGACTGTATATATATTCTGCCTTAGGGACAACCCTTTTTTTTTTTAAGCATGATGACGTTAGCCTTTGGGCTTTAAGATTGTCTGAAGTTTTTACCTGCGCTCAACTATTATAATTCACATTTTAGGATCAAGCAAACAAGACGCTGGACGGTCTGGTTTCGCAGCGAGTGGACCTGGAGGTCAAGATTGCCGACCTTCACAAGATTTTGTAAGTTTGTGGTACTAACACCCAAAAGCAACCGAGGAAACTCAGCAGCGACCGCAGAACCAGCACTCCTGTTTAGGCCTACTTCAGACGGAGCAACCTTCTCAGCAGTTTTGGTGTTGCTGGCGGGTTGTTCCCTAGCTTTCCCTAGAACGACACAAATTGCTGAGATCGGGTCCGGCTTGAAACAAGCGAGCAACTCGGAGCAATTCGAAGACGTTTGAAGCGGCTGCAGCCAATCAGGGACGCGATACTTTCACGCGATACCTCGTGCCGGTGATGATGACAACTAAAGACTTGGTTCTGGTTTGAAATTGATCGTTTTTGGAAACGAACCGTTTCAGAAAGATGCATTAGCATTCTCAACGAGATTTAAATGCATAAAAACACATTTATTGCACGTAATTGTGTGTCTAAATAGTGCCAGAAAAATAAAATTTTATGTTGATGATGGCGAATATAGCAGCAATTGGTTGCTGCGTGTGAACGCGGGCGGCCCTTGTTGCTGGTGTTGCGACGTCAAGTTGCTGGGCGAAATTGCCCCGTCTGAAGCGGGCCTCACCACTCTGGGTCTATATTTGTGCCCTTGGGTTAAAGTGCATGAGGGTGTCTTTGTTATTGTTCTTGTTATATTTGTCCACTCAAAGGGTTCATAAAATACCAACCTGCTATTGACATGTGATGGTGTGGCAAGCTTTGCCAGAGTGATTTATCAAACCCCTCTTACTTTCAGCTAGACCTGAACCTTCGAATTCCTATTATACAAACTGCTGGATGAAAAAAAAAAACAAAAAACAGTAGAGCTTTGAAGGCCTTGCATTACCACCTTTTGGAATTCACCATGTGCTCCAAAACTGCTTCGTTGTCTAATATGGTGTTTCTGTAGGTGAAGGCCCTTCTTAGTACCTGTTGAGAACAAAGTAAATAAGACAAAGCAATAATGCACAAGCCAATACTATAGTCGGTGACAGGTTCAGAGTTCAAGAGAAGCTCCTCATACCTCTTTCCAGTTTAGCAGAGCGAACGCTGTAGGGGAGGTGACGTCCTCTCCAGTGTTCGCTCTCCTAAAGTGGAAAGACTATAGTACACTCCTTGCACACAAGATGTGTGTGCATGTGATACTGATTGTAATGAGGGGAAGGGAGGGATTTGTTTTTTGTTTTAGACTCCTTTGTATACGATTGTTTCGGTTTTGCTTTTTGAGATAATGAATTTGTTTCATTTGCCGTTTCACCTGTGTGGCACACAGCACTCATGTTTTGCTATGTTTTCATCTAACAATGCATCAAAACATTTCCTGTCTCACAAGTGTGCAAAAGCAAAGGTATCTTGGACACTTCCCACGAGACCGTGAAACCTTTCATCCATGCCTCTAGGAGTTTACGTATCTATGCGGCCGTGGCACATAGGGAATGACCTTGCAAATGTATATGTAAACATGAATAATGTCGCAGTCCTATTAGATGTCTGTGGTCTGGAAACACTGCCGTTTTCTCATTTTCCACACTGTATTCTTCATCTTTTTTGTGCAATTTTGTCAAGGCTGACAATTTCTGCAGCACTGCAATCCAGAACTACTGATGGGAAGAGGGTGTAAGTGGTCTCTGCCTTTCCCTCTTTTCACTGACCAATGATGACACTGATCGAAGAGAAATGAAAGAAAGTTGTCTCCTTGACTGACCATTCTTGTTATCCTTTACCGACTTTTTCTTAGAATGCTAGGAAAGCTGTGCCTGCCCCACCCAATGTTGCACAGAAAAGTTGACATTGAGTATAGTAAAAGTTTCTACCATAGGTGCCACTGGTCATTGTAGGGAGGACAAACTTTTTAGAAACCAAACAGTCTTACAGATAAAACTTGTCAGTCCATTTTTAAGATTTATTTATACCAGTCCGGGCACATATTGTTACTGCATTTGGACAGAGAGCATTTCAGTGCTATTAATAGTTACAAGTTGATGCAATAGATGTCCTCTATTCTTGCAACTTCTCGATCTTAACACCTGCTTGCTTGGGTTGTTAAGCCTCGCTGTCTTCAGGCAACAGCAGTGGCGTTTCATGCGCGTCGGCAGCCTCATACACATTGCTGGCAGGGCTTGCATGGGTGCCGGCTATTGAAGCTGTCTTTTGAAATGCCAGAAAAGCTGCAAAGCCTTTTTTAATACTGGGCGAGATTTCTAGGCGAATATAGACATCTCTCCAGGGGCCCTAATCTACACGGCGGGACCAAGCGGGACGGAGGTACCGCCACCTGCTGGGATCGGCCAGCTCCGCACCAGTGGCCAATCACAGCAGGCGGTGATGTCCCACTCCTCCATCCCGCCGTGTAGATTAGGGCCCCTGCTCTCTTACTGGGCTCCCCACCCGATGTAATTGACTCTCCTCTGCCATCAACAGTGCATCTTTAGCACTGTCCAAGACCTTGTCCTGTGTATGTTTATCCATGTTCTAAAGTAATGCTGCGTGCAAGGCAGAGTTGGCAATGCACACAGCTGCCACGCATGCGGCTGCCACTCAGAAAAACAGAGTTTTGACCCTGCTTTGTCCAGTCCTTTCTTTTATCATTCTTTGCTATTCTGGAAAGTTCCAGGCCATGCTCAGCTGTCATTGCGGATTTTGATTCGGAACGTTCCAGAACGTATCGCATGTATAAAAGCAGCTCTAAGGAGCTTGTTCAGGGCAGTCACCCTTCCGTCACCGACGCAGTATGATCGATATGTTCTGTTTTTCCATTAAATGATTATTTCGGTTTCACAGCATCTCCTATTTCTATTTGTGACAGTATTTCATCCCAGGTTTGAGTGTTTTGTTTTAGCCATTCACTTACAGTCTGTGTGTTATCTTTCTCTTCCATGATTAACTGGTACTTGTGTTAAAATACTAGGGGTATGTGAAGAGTGATTCGAATCGAATAGCGCAGCGTCGTCCAACTTCTGCACTGTTGGAAGAACTAGCAGTCTATGCTTTCCTTGCATTGTCAAGGCTATGAATGACGCTATGCTATTCAATTCATACCACTATTCGCACAACCCTATAAAATACCTTTTGATTCTGTTTTGTGAAGTACAGTTCCAACCTTCCAGGCCAACATTCCAACTGGTGCACAGTGATGCAGAGCAACTTGCAAACATGATCTCGTTCACCTCAACACTTGCCGAAAACATCAGCAGCAAGGTTCGACAGCTTGATCTTGCCAAGGTGCGGTTTACTGTATGCCCTTGTCATTGGGATCTCGAATTGTATATGTATGGTAGTATCTACTACAAATTACCCCACATTTCGTTTAAAAATGTTCATTCAAATTTGGCTGCAATTTGATTTGTCACTCTTTCTTGACCATGGGGAAAATGCCTGTTTCTTGTGACTTTCTTACATTTTATTTTCCTGAAAAAACTAAGGTTTACAATATGATGCCATCCATAGATATTAAAGGGGCCCTCCGGAGCTTTCTGAGATCGTCTGTTTATGTTGTTATATTGCGTAGTAGGTGCAAGTTAATATGTATACAAAGTTTTAGATTACAAAACTGTTTATTAAGCAGATGGCAGTAGAAATATATCGGGACTATTTTCTCTTGAAAGACAATACTCCATTCCCTGACCATCACTAAAACTTGACCAATGGAAATGCTGCATCTCGCGGTGAATGCGAACGTTATTATTGCAACACTTTTTAAGCTTGGTGTAAATTAGAGTTTGAGAAAAACGTAAACTGATTGTGGTGCGGCAAACATGGTTCGCAATTATCGTTCCAAAACTAGCGAACTATGTTTTCTCCCCGCAAGCTTGTTGCTAGGGGGTGATGCGTCGGCGCGTCGACTCGTCTGCTTCCCGGGCGCGTGCAGGCGTGCACGTGTTCCTTCTCCCCGTGGATCCCGACTCCGAAGCCAGCTTTGCGATCTTTCCATGTCAACGAGTCAAACTTTTCCTTGTCATCTGTGGAATGCGACTGCGTATTGCAGTAGCAGCGCGACGGTATGGTGCGACGAACGACGACTGCCGAGCACAAAGTCCGGGCCCCTTGACGACGGTCAGCGCGTGTTCGAGAGATTCCTCCGCGGGTCGGCGGTCGGCCGCGTTGGTGACGCGCTGTGACGCCGGAATCTTTCGCTTGCTATTGGCTGACGCGTAAAGAGATGCCCCTCCCGTTTTCCGGGGTCATCTCAGAAAGGGGGGCGTGCCGGGGACTTTGATAACAATTTTAATAGGGAAATCCGCCGCACATGACCGTAATTTTATGATTTTTAGGATCCTTGGGGCCTGTAGATTGAGTTACTGCCATAAATAGACCATCGCAGAACGCTCCGGAGGGCCCCTTTAAGCTAAATGAATGGGCTTTTGAATGATTCAAACATAAAAACAGAAAATTGAATTCCAATACAGTATTTAATTTTTCAAAAATTGTTTTCCCTAGGTTGGTCGAAATCGGGTAAAAATATGGCTGTCTTGAAAGAAAAAGGTGCCCCAAAAATTGTAAATATATTAAATGTTCCTCATTTTCACCACAAAAGCTATGCAAACAGGAAAGTGTTAGTTCAAAAAATTTTGAACACTTTGCAACCTGTAAGGTGAAATACAGTGACAGCTGAGGTGTGACTCTGGGGCAGCTATGGTGTCATTTCGGAGCAGATGGACTGAATGAATGGCAAAGGTGCGAGCGCACATCATAAAGTCCGCACAGGCATTTTGTATTAAACCGAGTAACATGCCGGACGAAAATTTCGTAGCGTTTTGGAACCAATGAAGGTGTATTAAGTAGAGAACGTTTCAGTTCTCTGCATAAGCGGGGAGTGTGTTTTTGTACGCCACTTCGGTACAAGTAGTCACATGGGCTAAACGAAAAGCGCCGAATAAACAGGGACAAGGAAGTACCGTATTTACTCGAGTAATAGCCGCACTAATTATAAACTAGGCCCTTGCGTCCACTTTCCCACAGAACACATATACAGCCAATCATTGCGTTGCGCATAAATAACATAGCGAATAATTAGATCAAGAAAACGATTCTCCATACAAATACAATCTTCATAGATGGTATCTTCGCACGAAGACATTATCTCTGTCCTGTAAACCGCTGGAGTCATGCTGTCGATCGCGGTGATTGGCAATCCGCGTGCTCCACAGAAAAGCGAACCCTCAGGTTTTCTTCATAAGCAGTGCGGCTATTACTCGAGTAAATACGGTAGGCAAGACAAAGTGCAGTCTCAAATGAAGGTTTATTGAAACAAACACACGCTATTAATACCATGTTTTTCTGGCTATTCATTTAGAAAATAAAGCTTCCTTATCTGTCAGGTGCATTGACGGGGCACTAATGCACTTGCTTTCCCATTGCTTTCTGATACGGAATGCATCGTAAGATGCTAAGGCAGTTTTATCTGTGGATCTTCCAAGAATTGTTGTTTGTGCTAATTCTGGGTCACATGGGCACTTACCCCAGTGCACTTGCCAGATTTCCCGGCGGGGACTGTTCTACTGACCATGCATGTTATCTTGCTACCATGCATGACCATGCATGTTATCTTGTTTTCAGCAGCCTATGTAATGTTTTGGCGGAGTGCCGAAAATGACCCGCGTTGATAGGGAGTGCGGTTGACGGCGTGAAATCGCAAAATGTCCCACTAACAGCTATTGCTGTAAAAGATTTGCATCTACCAAAATCAAGTGAACCCTCGTGACTGACATGCCATTGGGCTAAGCAGTTTCTCAATGTAGTAAGGCACAAGTCATCGTAACTAAAGTATGATAATCTGGCTTCACCATCAGGCCCACTGCTGCTCTCCGAGTTCAAAAAATGGACGAAGGATTCGCAAGAATCGCCATGCTTGCGAGTGCATGCCAGACCCAAGGAAGCGGCCATGGCTGTCACAAACGACGACACGCCGTCGGCTTCACATTCAGCTTGAAAATTGCTGCCACGTAGAGAGAGGAAGAGAAACGCAGAAACTGAAACTGTAGTCTTCAAGCTACCTACAAGATGGTGCAGTCAGCATGACAGCTTTGCAGGAGTTTTGAAATGGCCCTCTGTGCCCATCGATCACGGGTGATTGACGTTCTATGGGCGTGGTTGGGAAAGGGTTAAGGGTCCTCAACTTCCCTGTAACAACAGTCACTTAGTAAAGTTCTGAATATTGTTTTTTTTTTCTTTTTTTTTTTTTTCTTTTAGAGTCGAGTGACGGAGTGTGTTCAGCGAGTCGAAGACATTCTGGATCTGAAGTTCTGTACCGATGGTGTGCAAACTGCCTTGCAAAACGAAGATTATGAACAGGTATGTGGATGTTTCGAATTGCTTCTTGGGAGAAACATGTCGGAAGTGTTTCTGGTGGTGTTGTGCAAAGACAAGGGCTTCGTTTGCCCTAGGTCAAATAAATTTAGTGTGGGCTCTTGCTGCTTAGCTTTCCCATAACGAGTCTCTAGTACGATGTTCCTTCTTAGCTACGTCTCAAAAGAAAGTTTGTCCCATGCGAGCTGGAAATTGGGTAAAAAAAAGGGGGCTAACTTTCAGTGTATAGCCCAGCGGTCTCAAACCCATTTGAGCTTGGGCGCCAGATTGGCCACCCCCGAAATGTCGAGGGCAAACGTATGCAGCGAGAGCAAACAATGCGTATATCATTGGACAAAAAAAAAAAAAAAAAAGGTTTTGATGGTGTTTTACATTGCAAAGCAGCCGAGTCTCAAAGCATCATCTCAGAGGTTTCATAGGCAAGGGACCTCATGCTCTTAGCATTCTGTAAAATTGCTGTTGTTTTTGTTGTAAAATGCTGCCATCCGATCAGTGTGCATCAGCGTCCGACCAGTGTGAACAAGAGAGTGAGGACACTGTCATTGCCCAATAACAGTTTTTGTTTTTCTGTTGATTTTTATAGCAGCATTATAAGAAAATACTGTTTTAATGGTGTTTAAGACGAAAAGAATCCTCAATCTAAAAGAAAACAGAGTAGTGTCAAATATGTGAACCAGTGGCATATTCAGGGGGAGGCTTATAGGGCTTCAGCCCCCCCCCCCCCCCTTGAAATCCAGTCGACCCTATAATATACACATGCATTTTTTCAATATCAAATGTTTGATTTCAGTTCAGGTTTTGTTCTGATTTGGTCAAAAATAACAATTTGTATCCTATTTTCTTTTGGCGTTTGATTTGACACCCTGGATTTGACGTGCACTTTCATCACTGGGCTGTTTTGACCCTGTGCTGTTTAGTGCTGTGCTCTCTTTGTTGCTGTATTGTTTTGACCTGTGCTGTCCAGTCGTGGTACCCTCGATTCTGCCCAGGTGGAAACTGCAGCTTTGCAGCTGCATAGCACAAGTCATCACTACTAATTTCTCTGCACACTCTCATGTCGTTGTTAAATCCTCGTTTTGTCTTAGATAGCAGTTTCCGCAGGGTGGTTAAAGTTTTGACGTGTTTATCAAAATCCCTATCTATTCATAACTCGTGAAGGGTGCTAACTTGTAGGTATGATCGGTAATCCTGAACTTTGGGTATGTGTTAACCATTTTGGTAATTTTACACAAATGAAAATTTCAGGCTGCAGCACACATCCACAGGTTCCTAAGCCTTGATGAGTCTGTGCTGAAGAGATCCACTGCAGACATCCAGGAAGGTGGGTGGTAGTTCGGTTCCTTTGTATCCATTGAAAGAGGGTCTAGAACCCGTTGCTTTAACATATTTATTGCTGTTTATTTTTGATGCTGTTTGATCTGTGGAGCCTTCGAGTGTACATATGACTGCATGTCATTTAGGAAGCAGCTTGGAAGAGGCTTTTTCTTCGTTACGAGAAGCTGAGAATAAGCTTCGACGCATTGTGATGAAGAAGTTCAGTGAAGCGGTCAATGAAGGAGACATTGCATCTGTGGAGCGGTTCTTCAAGATCTTCCCACTTTTGAACCAGCACGATGAAGGACTACACAAGTTTTCCCTCTATCTCAGTGCACAGGTCAGAAAATGAGTATTTTGCTTAGTATCATGGCTTTTGCATATTTTCTCTATCTGGCTGTAAACTGATCAGAAAATATACTTCTGTAAATATGATACAGGGGCTTTCCTTGGGGGTGGCTAAATAGATGTCAGAGTACCTCTTTGTTTTGCAAGTTAGCAAGTATGTCTTTGTCTGGACTTTTGCATTTTCTAACAGATCTCTGAAACAGCTTACAAAAACTTGAAGCAAGCTCAAGCGACAAGTGCCTCAGACAAGAGAGCCAACATCATTTATGCTGACACAGTTACACTTCTTTTTGAGGGCATTGCAAGAACTGTCGAGATACATCAACCCTTAGTGGAGACGTATTATGGTAATATTTGTTCGTTTTTCAAAAGAACCTATAATGAGAATTTGCTTTTTGGTCTAAAGTCAATATTGCTGTTACTTCCGGTTTTAGGCCATGGCAGGCTTCACACCATGGTGGAAATGTTGCAGAAGGAGTGTGACTGTCAAGTGAAGAAGATTTTAGAAGACTTCAAAAAGAACAAACAGTTTAAAAAGAAGGTACGTATTTGTTTTTTGGCGTTAACCAGAGATATATATTTATATATTTTTGTCTAAATGCTCTCTAAATGTGCTTTAATCTTAAAATAGATAGAACCTTTCAACCTCAGTAAAAATTGGTTATACTATACATATTGAATTACAGTCTATTTTTGATAATCCAGAGCTCATGGAGACCATGAAACGCTTCAAAGTGAACTTAGAAATTAGAAAACGCACTCAAACCGTGATTTTGTTTTTTATTCAATACTCACTTGGGTGTAGTTGTCGATTTTCGCTTGCCTCTGCTGGTGGAGACGTGCTGTAGTAACTGTGTTCTGCAAATTGCACATCTTTCTTAAAGGCCGGCGTACACTTTGCTCATTCCACTTTTGCCAGCCTCCTCCTTTCCTATATCCACTCAACTGTTTACCAAGCGCCATTTCTATAATATTTAATAACTGTATTCGTAAAACATTTTTTTAGTGCAATTGGGAACACACTACACTCTTTTGAAATATTGAAAATCAAAGTCCAGAAATGATGTTGCTTTCTGGCTTTTTATTTTCCCTCGGAAAGCATGGCGGCACTCGGCACATGTAGCACTGAGAATGATCAGGGAGTCGCGGAATCGGACAAAGTTTTCTTTTCGATGCCCAACGACCTCTCAAACTTCAGAAAGGAAATCGTAAAATAGTTGAAACAACTGGGTTTGGTGCCTGTGCACCGTAGTTTCGGTTGTGGCTCCGCCGGGGCAGACTTTCACGCAGCACCAGCGCGACATGGCCTCTCATGTCGCTCACAAAAGTCCACTGCACGTCCTCCTCGACCTCGCACCGTTTCAAAGAATTTGAGATCGCTGAAAGGACCCTAAAAGAACTTCGAACTCGAAAGTGAAGTGTCATCTGCTCACAGCAATAGGCGGCACGCACAGAGAGGTGAGAGGCGCAGTTGATCACGGGAAGCGGGAGAACACGACACTTCCGTTCGGGACGGTTTTGAGGCGGAAGAGAAACTCGAGTTATAGGACGACGCAATCTTTGACGTCACTGCACTGATGCAGATCACATGGGAACTTCAATTTCGGCTTTTGGAAAAAATATTTTTTATTTACTTCACAAATACTGAGTTTCCAAGCTTAGAGTTTTGAGGATAATACTGTATACAGGCATCGTTTTCAATCATTTCGGATAATAAAAAAAAATTATTTTGACCTGTCACTGCCCGTTTAAGCTTGTTCAGCATAATTGCTAGAGTTTTTTATGCTCCTGGAGTTGGTGAACTTTTGAAGTATACAAAAAATATTCTTCAAATTAACCACAGCCAGAGGAAAAAGCTTCGAAATACTTCCTGTTTTCTCTCGTTGACGTCTGTGTATGGTTGCCGGGCTTCAAACTTCAATTTATTTAATCGAATTTGAATTGCCGAGAGTCAACTGTATCACTAGAAAAAGTTCAATTGATTACAAAGACTTCCGCTGCTTGCTTAGAATTTGAAAGTTTGAATATTTACGTGCTACTAGTTTTAACCTGGCAGGAGTGGCATAGCTTGTTGTTATTTTATAGCAAACAAGGCTGCAGCCATCTGTGAAGAAATGTAGTACACCCCGCTGACATATGACAAAGAGGTAGTTCAGTTGCATAAACATGCTAATATTTTACAAGGTCAAGACTTTTGAAAAGAGAAAAAAAGGGACCTACGGTATCTATGAATCACATGATGCTTCAAAAGGAACATCTAGGGCCGGTTGAGGTGATCCAAATTATGCTAGTATAATTGCCATAATAGATGATGCCATGCACGTGTACTGTATGTTGTATTGACTCTTACTGCCAAATGGAAGATTCAATATGATGAGGTGTTTTTGACTTCCACATGGAAGTTAATGCCGTATTTACTCGAGTAATAGCCGTACTATTTATGAAGAAGGCCCTTGCGTCTACTTTCCCACAGAACACATATACAGCGAATCATCGCGTTGCGCATAAATAGCATAGCGAATAACTGGATTAAAACACGATTCACCATACAAATGCAATCTTCACAGATGTTATCTTCGTGCCAAAACTTTATCTCTGTCCTGTAAATCGCTGGAATCATGCTGTAGAAAGCAGTGATTGGCAATCACCCTGCTCCGTGGAAAAAGCGAACCCTCAGGTTTTCTTCATAAACAGTGCGGCTATTTACTCGAGTAAATATGGTAACACCTCCATGCAATCTGCTTAGAGGACAGTGTCTTATTAAACAATAAGTGTGGTCTAGTTTGCTTCTTTATTCTTTCAGAAAGCTTGCTAATTTCATTGCGGTGCATTCAGTGCCAAACGCTCACATGTCCTGTGTCGCACAGAGAATTGGTTATGTTTGCTTAATCACATGCATTTAACTGTGATCCTGACATCAAAACATTACATGTGAATGCAACTTATAGATTGGATATGAGCGCTTGGTTATCCCTAACTTTTCACTTGGATAAAATCAATGCATTGGTAAATGTTTGGGTTTGTGACTATTTAGTGCATTGATGGTAATCTCCAAACTCATAATGATGTGTGGGGCTTGGCACCCACTCTGAACATCACCAATCCCGGAGTGGGGCTCTAAAGAGCACTGCCGTCACAAATAGACATTCTGACCGCTTGTCCGGGCCATGAATTGAGGAGTTCAATGCTGCCGTATGTATATTATCTTGTATATTATGAACAAGAAGGATTCATTCTAAACGTGGTTAAGATTAAAGCGCACAAGAAACGAGGACAGGAGGGAAGAAACACACACCACAGACGAGCGCTTTCACTAAGCAGTGTTTTCACAGTCTTTCACTAAACAGTGTTTAGTGAAAGACAAAGAATTATTTAGTAGTTTAATTATTTCCTGGACCCACTAACCTTGCATGAATTACACTGTGTGCAATTAATGTCAGTATCTATAACACATTGTGTTGCAGAATAGCATTAAGATAGTAATTTGTAAATATATATTTTTGTTGTTGTATTTTATTACAGGCACAGCAAATTCGTACACTTCTGTGCAGTTCCAAGCAGGCCGACAAGTAAGTTCTTTCCCGCTGTGTGTAAGCTCATGCCGTGGTACAGATTTTAATACATCAAATTGGTGTCCAACAGGCTTGATCCACGGGATCTTGATGTGCTCCTTGCAGAAGTGGCATTGCTAAACAGCCGTGCAGAACTCTACATTCGATTTATTGGGAGGAGGGTGGCGGTGAGTGAAGAATTGTTCATTGCACCTTAGCATCATGTTTCAGCATCCTCTGCTAGACATTTGTTGGCATTTGCTGTCTTGACAGCTATGGGTACTGTGAATAGAATAGATATTTAACCTGATTATGGCATTCTTGATTTCCCCAGAGTGACTTTGAGGTGGCCTACCAGGAACCCGCTGTTCGGGCTGGTAAGCATCAAGCTGGTTATTTCTCTGATGCCTTTGTAACTGGCATCTGCCACAATGTGTGCCAAACTTACTCTTCCTTCTCATTGTGTATAGAGTGATAATGTGAGGGATGCGATGTCTTGCAGATAAAATACAGCAGTTTAACAGGAAAATCAAGGACAGTGAGCTCTGCAAGTGTATGCAAGAAATTGTCAGCTCCTACATCATGATGGAAGAATACTTCCTTCTGGAGTCTGTTAGAAAAGTAAGTTTTATTTATAATTTCAAAAACTTCAGACAGAGGAAAACCTTTTGAGGGAGACAGGCACACGGAAGCAAGTCTCAAGCACAGCGGAAGGTCTATGCTCTGATGTGACTTCGTCGTTATCTATTTGCAAGTGCCAAGATGCATTCCTTCTGCTTGGACCACGCCCCACGCGCTGTTCCTGATTGTGATGCCGACATGTTCGCCGGGCTCGCAGCTCGCATCCGATCTCTCACAATATTTCATTGTACTATCGGGGAAAAATGAAATGCGAACAGAGGAGCGCGTGGCTTGCCGTACAGGCTGCGCCACCTGGAAGTGAGCCTAGGAGCGAGGGTGCGTGGCCTACTCCGATGTGTTCACGCCCTTCGCTCGGCACTCCCCAAGCTTCGGCAGTGCGCCTCTCAGTGCGCTGAAAGCTGTCACCGCTATCTTTGTCTGCTCGGCGCGTGGGCCGAGCTTCTTCGCACCGCACGCGCTGAGCCAGCAAAGATAGCGGTGATAGCTTTCAGCGCACTGAGAAGCGCACTGCCGAAGCTTGGGAGCGCCGAGCGAAGGGCGTGAACACATCGGAGTAGGCCACGCACCCTCGCCCCTAGGCTCACTTCCAGGTGGCGCAGCCTGTACGGCAAGCCACGCGCTCCTCTGTTCGCATTTCATTTTTCCCCGATAGTACATAATTCGTAAGTACTAGACCACCATGTTACAGTTCACTACCCGAACCACATGGTAAATAGTGCAACCGCTCTCCTTCTGTCCCCAAGGCATATTTTAGTTGTGCAGAACTATGTTTTTGAACTCACATTTAGGTCATATATGCTTAAAGTTTTCCTCACATCTTTACTTTTAATTACAAATCACATCTGCTACCTCAGTGACTCCAGAGTTTTAATATGCTGACCTCCAGATTATGACAGAAGCAACCATACTTGGTGGTCTGTAAGTTCATGGTGCAGTGAACTTATTAACATCTTGGTATAGTACGTTGTGAAAGCTTTGCTGTCCTGGATTAACCCTCATTCCTGCACTGGGGTGTCCTTCATTGTTGTTTTGCTTTTGGGCATTGATAAGCTCTTGTAATGTTTCCTCACCTTTTTTTTTTTATGTAGAATCATCGAGAGAAAAAGTGGGCATTTGCTTTTCAAGTAAATATGTAGATTTCTAAATATCATATAAATGAATAATAGAGTTGTATAGATATACCAGAGGAAATTCAACCTGTGACAGATGTTATGCCCCCACATGGGGCATCAACTCTGAAAAAGAAAAAAAGCTTCTAAGCACAAATCACTACTTTTTGGACTGCAGATTTTGGCACAATCTTTGTTGTGCTTCAGTAAATGTTTGATTAAAGACATTCATACAACTTTATTTAAATGTCTGAATTGTTTTTCAGGCTATTGAAGTGGATACCATTGAGGAGAACTCACCCTGCTCAAGCATGTTAGATGATGTATTTTTCATTCTCAAGAAATGTCTCAAGTAAGACATCATTCATATGCCTACTTCATTCAGCTGGGGAAGCAATAAAGCTCTGCTGACAGGACTGCCCTTCGTTGGAGGTCACTAGGGCTTTTTCTACTAACGACTTTGGCGCTTCCTGTACACCTTTCCTGCAAGGCAGCCATACGAGCTTTAAGAACCATCCTCACGTTCACCTTCTAACTTAAATTTTCTAAATATTTCTTGTTAGAGCAGGGGGTACTTAAAATCGTAAGGTGCTTAGAATTGTATAAATATTAGTCATGGGCAAATAGTGGAATTTGAGTTCAAAGCGAATTTGAAGCAAATAGTAGTTTTGCCAAATATTTTCTAATCGAATAGTTTCTCCAAGCCTTTCACTACCTTTCACTACCGTGCACCATGCTTAAACAAAAATTCCGCTTAATGCTTAATTTAGGAATGTTATTCCCAACCTTTCACTTGTCCACTTCTAAGTTCAGTTTTGATATAGCTATAGTATAGCATTTATAAACGACAAAATACTAGCAGCTATGCTAATGGTGGAGATTTATAAATCTGCTTGCTATATACAAATATTCTTTCTTCAATTTGGAATTTGACAAAAACTCAACAGCAAACCAAGTATGAATGATGAGCGCGGGTTGTCAAGACATCTCTGTCTAACATTATCGCGGTGGGTTAGCCCCGTAGAGTATGCTTCTCACCAAGCACCTGTGCACTGCGGAAAAGCAATACCCGCGGAGTTCAGCTTCGCGGGTATTGCTTCCCCGCAGTGCACAGGTGCTCGGTGAGGAGCGCACTCAACGGGGCTAACTCGCCATGATCAACATTTAGAAAATTATGAATATCGCAGTTCATCTCGAAGCGAATATCGAACAGCGTATTATTCAGGACTACTATTTGAATATTCAGGACTACTATTTGAATATTCTACACTAATAGGTATACTATGTAACGAATATTACTTCATCATGGCAGGTTCTCTACAATCTAGAATTTTTGTGCCAATATTTTCTAACAATCAACTCATAAAACGATTTTTCAAAATTTTTGTCTCATTTTATTATTGAAATTTATTAACAAGTTTTTTACTCTGTTTTGAGTACACAATTCCTTGTTCACTAAAACAATTCTGAAACCGAAATCCAAACAGACTAGTATACTTGTCTGCCATATGATGCGTTACTTAAAGGGCAACTCCGCTCAATCCAAAAAAATGTAGTCTACGTGTGATTCTATTTCCCAAAGCACTACTAAACAGCCGTACGTCTTAAGATTTGTGAAATGTGGGATATTATTTCTATAATCTTAGTTTAAAGGGATGTTGAACCGAAATTTGGATTTCAGAAAAACAATGCAGGAGATGTAGGCGGGACGCTACAATCCCTACAACACAACTCGTAAGGCGATATCTCGAATGGACGGCCGTATTTTTGGAAATAGAGGTCGAGATTGAACAAGACCGACGAGGCGCGTGACGTCAAGATACCTAGTTTCTCCACTCTTCGCTTCGCTCCCTCAAGGCGGCGAGGCGGAGAAGACGCGATGCCGTTCCCTCTCCTTCTCGGAGAAACATGACGTCAACAAACCTGTCAAATGCGCCTCCTTTTCTTGAAAATACAGTCATCCGTTTGAGATATCGCTGTAGAGTGATGTTTTGGTGTTTGTAGCATCCCGTTGCACGCTTTTGCCGCGTGTTTTGAGGAATCCAGATTTCGGTTCAGCATCCTTTAAACATCAGCAGATACCAAAACTTCGGTTGCAACAGGCAACGCTGATCTCGTGTCGTCAGAGTCATATCCACGTCACGTCGAACCACGTGGTTCGGATGGTCATGTGATCCTCTATGCGACGACGGGCGAACGTAGAGCAAAGCGGAAGTGTCGTATGCTCCACAATTTTCACCAATGCAGTGATGCGATTGTTGCGCCAAACTACCCCAAGCTGCTAACCCTGCTACATCTTGCTACATTTTGCCAATATATGGGTAATCTGCACCAAGCCTGATCCAAAAACCAATTTCGGTCGCCTTTCAAAGCCGAAACTAAACTGAGTATCGTAATTGAGCATGCGTGTGTTGTGTGGCGCAAGCGGCCGCCTGACACAAAGTATCCTTCATCAGTTGTCCATCCGGTCTTGCATGGTTTTCCCGCCGTCTCGCGTCTCGCGCTCTCATTGTCTCGGGTCTCGTCTCGCATCTCTTTTTTTATACATTTTCAACGATAGACGCGGGTGTGTGCAGACACTCCGACGCTAGCGTGCCGGGTACCAGCCATGCCGTCATGCTGTGAAACAAAACCACGTTTTTGCGCGGCGGGAGTTACTTTGTGAGCTGAAGCACTCGCTCTTGAAAGCAACGGCCACAGGAAAACTATATTTGGTCCGTGCCTTCCAGTCACTATGGTCGCACGACGTCGGGTGTTGCCATCCCCACGTCGCTGCAGATATGGTGCTTTCTAAAATGAAACTAAGTACCGCCGCATGTTCATCAATATTCCGGTTCTTTAAATCATACGTTACTACAAAAATCCCTCTTTAACTCAAAGACTGCTGTGTTGAAGTATTGATTACCTAGGTTTCTCTCGGTAGGCTTTCTTTCGAGAGAAACCTTGGTACGTGAAAAATCTGCCGCGAGAGAAAGTTGGTGAAGAGAAGTGAGCTAAAGCAAAGAAGGCAATGTCTGCACGCTGAACCCGCACAGCACGCTTGTTTTTCTCGAGTTCAGTCGTTGCACAAAGCGCTCTAAGAACTTTTTGACCTTGGCTCACAATGTCTTGCATCAGTGCACTCAGGATTTTCTTTCTTTTTTTGTGTGTTTAGTTTTTACCTTGTTTGCCGACCTGGCAAGCACGCGCCGCTGGACTGTTTTTTTTTGTCGTATACTCGACAGTTACATTTTGCATACAATTTTGGAAATAAGTTGGCGACGGAGCGTAGTGCCATGGTTTTGGTTTCGATTGAACAGCCGTTGTCTCCGCTCAGGTGACGAAGCACGAGCAACTGCAAGCCTGCCAAAGTTGCCTTCACGTGCATGCGAACATAATTGCACGACAGAGGCACCAGCCGGGACGCTTGCAATCGTGTTTTACGTTTCCTTACTTTTGACGAAAATCTGCCACGTCGGGAACCAGTGAAACGGTGGCAAGCGGTTTTTTGGAATAGCTCGACGCTGCCTACAGCACTGTACACTTGTGGGATGTCTCAGCCGTAAAAACACGAGCAGCGAGGTTCGTCACAATACGTCGCATCAGAACACAACACAAGAAAAAGTGCCCTTTGTTTGTACAGCACTTAAAACTAATATTTTTATTTTTCTAAGAACATCTGCTCCAAAACACTGTCTTGGCTGCTCCAAAAGAAGCCACCTTTGCTGCTCCAAAACACTGTTTTGGTTGCTCCAAAAGGCCACATTTGCTGCTCCAAAACACTTTTGTGGCTGCTCCGAAAGGTGCTCCAAAAATGGCTTAGGCCAATCAAATCACTGCCAATGTAGTTTGCTACAACATCCAACGACCTCTGCACCCCTGCACAAACTGGGACAGCTTGCACTTTGGGTTGCAATCTCGACGGAGGTGCTTGCTTTTTGGCGCGGACTTAATGCCGCAAAGGCGCCGTGTAATCGAGATTTCGGTCGGTTACACCTCACAAGATCCCCAGGTGACCCGAATTAATCATCAGGCCTCCGCTTGGGCGTGCCCGATGCCCTTCGTAGGTCTGGCACATAAAGCTCCAACTTAGCATTAATTTTACCGAAAATAGTTGAGTCTTCGCGCCTGGTTTCTACAGCGCGAGACATACCGTATTTACTTGAGTAATAGCCGCACTATTTATGAACAAGGCCCTTACGTCTGCTTTCCCGCAGAACACATATATACCCAATCATTGCGTTGTGCATGAATTACATAGCGAATAACTAAATCGAGAACATGATTCTCCATACAAATGCAATCTTCACAGATGGTATCTTCGCGCCAAGACGTTATCTCTGTCCTGTAAACCGCTGGAATCATGTTGTTGATCGCGGTGATTGGCAATTCGCGTGCTCCGTGGAAAAGCGAACCCTCAGGTTTTCTTCATAAACAGCGCTGCTATTACTCGAGTAAATACGGTATATGCTCGTACACTGAGAAACGCCCGGCGCGTAATGCGACCGACTCGGTGGTCGTTTGACCTTGCATGTGTCTCCTGCTTTAGTAGCCTGAACTGTGTACCTTCATGAAGCTGTACTGCAGACTACCCATTTATTGTCGCTAGCAGAATAGTCGGCAAAAATCGGGAATGCCGTGATAAGTATGCTCCAGTGCCCATTCATTTGGTTTTACAGCGGAACTGATCTCTTTACGGACGTTTCTCTATTTAGGTGCTAACAGCAAATTAGCTAGTGTCATGAGCACAAGCAGTCGGAACAGATCATTGTTCTGCGATTTGGCGACAACAGCTTCCCGGAGTTCCATTGGCACGGGATATCCGTCCATACAGTCAGAGGCGCACTCTCATGTGGAAACTTGTGAAAGACAACTCCCGGACTGGTCAACTGGTAGTTGGAGCAGGCAGCTACACAACATTGTGAGCCTATGAATCTTTCGCCAGGCATTAAAGCTAGGCATCGGAGATACGGCCCGCGCCCGTATCAAAAACAAAACATTGTTCTCAAACTACAACAGCGGCGAGACGAAACAGACTGCTCCCAGCTCTCGGCTCCGAGAGGCGCACAGGGCAGCGCAAACTAGCGCATCCGTGTTACGGTGATCACGTGGACACCGTTGAGCCAACACCGGGAGGAGAAACTCATGATGTCATTGTTCAATTTCGCTCTGAGAAGTAAAAACAAATAAAACGCAAGAATGACGTAAACATGACTCTGACTTAGTGGCTCAGTGTTGGCTGCTCCAACTCCATGGTATTGACTGCGCTGTTGATTGCGCCTCACGTCGCACGCTAAAGTTAGCAGATATCGGCGACTTGGCTCTTTTGAAAGTTTGCTGGCCAGTTTATTAAATATATAAACAGAATTAGATTGTAATATTTGACATGTGGTCTTCCTTGATGATACTGAAGAGGGCTGCGTAGTTTCCTCAATATCAAAAATGAAGCGGAGTTGCCCTTTAAGTCTGAATGTACCTGTGGGAGTGGTCCATTACTTTGTGGGGTAGGTGCTGTTCCCAACGCCAACAGTCATGTTGGTGTTGGGAACAGAAACTGAACAGTCTTTGCTAAAGTTTCTGGCTTAGTTAAATCTTTATTACACTATTATGCAAGTGAAAAAAGATGAAAAAAGTATCACCTTGGTGTGCTCTCTTGAACTGTAGAGAACCTAAAGCATGAAGACAGCTAGATGTTGGTTCGGTATGCTCTGAATTGTAGAATTCATTTATTCACTAAGTTTTTACCACAAGAATTTTAATTGGGGCTCAAACACCTGAAGTAAAGTCTTGACTAATGTCATGGCCAAAACATTTTTGGAATCCTTATAATCCCCTTTGTTGTGAAGCATAATTCATTAGTCATGTTCATTCTATAGAAGAGCCATTGCAGATTGCGGTGTTTTCTCTTTCCGTCCATAAATGTAGAACCACACCTAACATAAGCTGCTAGAACTGTCATATACTAGATCAAAGGTGGAAAAGCTGCGGCTCGCGAGCCGCATGCGGCTCTTGTGGGTTCCAAGTGTGACTCGCGACTCCCTGGTTAGCGTGCTCCACTTCGCCTCCTGTGTCCCAAAGACCAAAAAAGTTCTAGGTTTTAAAAAAGCTCACAGTCTTGGCAGCCTTGCATTATACTACGTACGTACAGCTGGGCTACTTTTTGACGCATAGATGTGTCCGAAGACCCTATTTCCTTTATTATTTTAAAAGGAATTTCGAACTGTATACACATAACGGGCGTCAGGGGCAGTGGCTGGCTAGCGAACCATGCATTAATTTTTTGCTTAGCTGGTGAAGAAACACTTTGTTGGCTGGTATTATTTGTTGCAGTCGACAATTATACTTGTCACTTTTTGGAAAGGACTGTTTTCTCCATATCATTTCTTGTTAAAAGTACACCCCCCCCTTTTTTTTCCTGCGGCTCTCTTAACTTTTGCAGTTTTGTCTGCGGCTCTAACCCCGTGTCACTTCGGCCACCTCTATAATAGATACTGTAAACAACTTTTTTTCCGTGCGGTCATTATTTTCCCTAATTTTGCTAAGTGTGGGTTTGGGGAATATTTCGTGGGCACAAAATTTCGCAATTTAGAGTGATTAGCTGTCTGCTCATTACCATATACTGATATATTCATGTGATCAGTTTTTTTTGCAATATTTTCAAATTCGTAACATTCACAAAAATTAGGTCTTTGCGAAAATTAAGTTGTTTACAGTATGGTAATATATTAATTAAAGAATGACCTCTTTGCAATGTCGGCATCTAGTTTATTGCTTTAACTGGCGTGTTCCCTAAGGAGGTTTGCATGTTTCCTGGGTTGTATCTAAAAGTGGTTATCAGGGTGCGTAGTCTTACCTTTAGAAATTGGCGGCAGTTTGATTGATTGAACTGGAGTTAACTGCAGCAATATAACCCTTGTCTGGTGCTAAATTTGATTTGTCTGGTCTTTTGGCAGACGGGCTTTTTCGAGCGCCAGTGTGGACGGGGCATGTGCAATGCTAAACCACAGCTGTTCACTCCTCGAGACAGACTTTGCTGGGGAGTTGTCGGAGCGACTCAAGCTTGGCTTTCCACCTTCAGGCATCCTTGACCTTAGTCAGGCTTACTCCATGATCCAAAGCAGCTTTCAACAGGGCAGAATTCAACCGGCAGAGACAGTGGAAAAAGCCAGAGCTGTGTTTTTGGTGAGTTAGTTGGTCTGAGGAGAGAACCCCTTGAACTCTGCTCTCTGTCCCTAACGGCAGTAGCTTCGCAAATTACGAAATCATATGTTAGTACCTAACATTGACTACGAGTTTGGAATAATTGCAAAAGGGTTGAAAGCTGGACTGGTTGCTACTGAATCATAATCTTTAAAAAAAGTGTGCAAAAATATAAGTACTCTAAAAAACACTCACCACAGACGAGCGCATGTTTGGGTAATTGTTTGCATTTTTCAGTTTGTGCAGACAGTTTTTATTCGTTCCAAATAGGGTGAAAGTCAGATTAATTGCTGTACTGCATGCTTTTTTTGTGTTTTGGGAAATTTTGGCCTCCAATGCCTGGTGGAATAACTAGAAGTCAAACCAATCTTGTCAAAGATAAGCTAATTTTGCAATCCAAAAATCCTGAACTCTTGCAAATGTTGCATGAAATCACATGTACATGTAGCATGCTTGTGTGCCCAACACTTTCTACTAAGAGCCATGTGCCAATCGGGCAGTCATTAGAGCAGTCACAATAATTTAATTATTGCATTGTTAACATACACCCTCCCCCCCCCCATATGCTTATTGTGGATTTCATTTAAAAATCTGCTTAAAGAATGCTTGTCTTTGACTTTTTAGACAACATTGAACAATGTGGAGATGGCACGTGAATATATAAAGACGCTTGCTAGTTCTCTTCAGGTGAGTAGAACGTAGTTGTGATTACTCTCCAGATAATTCACAACTTTTTAAACTCGCTGATCTGCTTTTACAGGAGGACTTGCAGAAGAGCTTTTCCTCAGCTACTGAGCAAGAGACTGCAAAATTAGAGGTTCGTGTCTCATTATATGTGCTACCGTAAGATCCCAAAAGATAGCCCACCTAAAATCGAGAGAAAATTGGGTGAAAATAAGGAGGGAGCCAACTTTCAATGTACAATCAAGGAAAGTTGAAAAAAAAATATTTTTAGATCATGTCTCTGTCAAGCTTGTTATCTCGGCAAGGGGCAATGAAGCAAAGATTTCTTTACTTCCCAGTCAGCACTGTTTGCTTATATCCCGCCATAGCTAACTAGACACATTTACGCCAAGGTCTTCATTGATCCAAACACTATGATTACTAGGAGTGGGCTATCTTTCAGTGTTTAAAAGAAAATAGCAAATCAAGCCAAGAATTTGGGTGGGTTACCTTTCGGTGGTGGGGCATCTCTCGGGATTTTACGGTATATTAATTTTTATTGCTGATTTATAGTTCAAGCTATAGCACGTTCAGCAGTTTTCTGCCACCATTAGGTAGGGTGCATTTCCTTTAATATTTCTGTCTTTAATGCACCCTGTTTTGTACTTTATTTCTAGAGCTGTCTCGCCGACCTCAGCAACTCTGCCCTAAAGTTTCAGTCATTGCTAAGTTCTGGAGTGTCCGAACTCTGCAACACTGCTGTAAAACCGCACATAAAGTCATGGGCTGATACATTTCAAGCTACTGATCATTCTTTGACGGAGGTAAGGCATTGAAATTTGAAGTTATGTTTTAAAAGCAACTCCACGGAGATTTATGCATAAAGGGAATGACTGACTTGAGCTTGGTGGAATTATGTAAGATTACAAAACAAATGCAGTGCAATCCACTTATAACAATATCTACCACATATAACGATGTACTGCTTATAACGATCAGTTTCTAAAGTTTCTAGACCAGAAATGGTCAGTTTCTAGTCCAGATACGATGATAATCGGTTATTACGATTAAATTTTCGGGTTTTCTTGTTATCGTTTTAAGTGAATTGCACTGTATTGCTTTAGAATCAGGCCAATATGGGAGTATTCGAATTGGTATATTTTAGGCTTTGGCAACTGAAAGCTAGCCAACCTTTCATAGAGAGCAGTCCAGGTAGAAAACAGAGTAGGCAAACTTTCTGTGTAAGACCTAAAAAGCTTAAAATAATTGCTTGACTTGGATCCTCACCTACTACTCATGCAGATGTGAACTGCCATAGAGCATGCTACTGAAGGCAAAAAAGAAAACTTTATTTATTCACTCATTTTCCGAGTTAGCGAGTGAACATTTTCCGACAATTAAGGCCTGTTCACACACTTGCAACTTCTTTGAACCGAATGCCTTAGAACCTCTTCAAATCTCTTACGACGAGAGAAGATGCTTGCGCCATCTGTGCGGCGACCCTGGAACTGCATTTCACTGGAGCGCATGTTTTGCAGTATTTGCGAGGTCAAATGTTTGTACTATTAATGAGAAGTGGTCGTTTATAACCTAGACAAAAGCATTTTGAGCCAAGCAAGAAAATATTATGCGTGAAAAAATATAAAATATATGGGACTGCCCAAGTGTTCCACGGCTTCCCGATAGGTTGCGCCAGAGTGTTTCTTTGTCGTTAAAGATTTTGAGACGTTTCAAGGCACGTGGTTCTAAAAAATTGCAAGTGTGTGGACCGGCCTTTACCGTAAAATAACAAGGGAGCACCCCCCCCCCCCACCCCACTTTCACTGAAAACTGGGTTAATCTAGACATGGGCACTCGTCCGGCCAAATTGGGCGCTTAACGTATAATTTGCAGAATTCCCAAGTTCGGGAAATGTTAACAGTGAGTGCTTGAACGGAGTGGGCACTTCTGCAGTATTTTAGGATAAACCTGGCTTCTGTATTTCTAGTATTTGTCATCAGTATCTGTTGGGAATATGTGAGATGTCTAGCTTTCCTGATTTTTTTACCTACATTTCTTGCATCTATGGATTAAACTCGGAATAAACAATATATTAAAAATCTGTAAATATGGCTAGTCTTGGGCGAATTCCAATGGCTTGTGTTTTCCACATTGTATACTTGAATTACGATGTCCAGTTGTGTTAGCCAGTATCCCGCTATTCGGAAGAAGTTGGAGAGCACTATAGCACTGAATCGTGCCTGCATATTTTATTCTAGGATGATTTCACATCTTATGAAGCCAACGACGGGATTCGACCATTTTTGCAAACATTCATTGTCACTCTTGATGGAGTTCTGAAGTCTTTCAAGGTCAGCTGTTTTTCTTCAACTTCATCATCATCCATGAAACATACTCTCCCCTTCAATCTTAAATAAATTTATTCATTTTCAGGATGATTTGATTCCTGCAAACTATGACAGCCTAGTCAACCTCACAGCTGCTGAAACAACATTTCAGCTTGAAAAGACCATCTTCAAGTCTTCCTTCAACAGAGTGAGAGTGGTCACTTAATATTTTAGTTCTTAATTATTTGGTAGATTGAATAGTTAAGCTTGCTGAAAACTAAACCTGCACACTCCTGCTGCTCAGCTGCACACGGTTGCTGATCCAGCTTCCTTATACTGGGTGTTTTTTTTATTCTTACAGATTTCTTTTAAAAAAAGCCGTGAAAGCTACACCTATGCGGTTTGTGCGAGTGAGTTATACGCCAAGGGGGACATTATGTGGGTAGCTAATCTTTGCGATAAGTCGGCTAATTAATTAAAATTCGTTAATTAACTTTTGAATTAGTGAAAATAGGCATATGGTTCCAATTAGAAACTTGCTGAGCGTCGTCCAAAACCCCTAAATCAGAAATTTTTAGAAAGACTTTAAGCGCATGAGAAGCGCAGTAGTGCGCTGAAGTTACCACTCGTGGAGCAGGTACAAGGCTGGGGCTAGATAAGAGACGGAAACATTGCGCGGGTGCCTTACCGAAACCGCTAGCCTTGCACTTGCTCCATGAGTGGTAACTTTAGTGCACTACTACGCTTCTCACGCGCTGAAAGTCTTTCTGAAAATGACTGATTTAGGGGCTTTGGATGATGCTCAGCAAGTTTCTAATTGGAACCATATGTCAATTTTCACTAATTAAAAAGTTAATTAGTGAATTTTAATTAATTAGCCGACTCATCGCAAAGATTAGCCACCCACATAATGTCCCCCTGGGCGTATAACTCACTCGCACAAACCACACAAGTGTAGCTTTCATGGCTTTTTTTAAAACAAATCTGCAAGAATAAAAAAAAACATCCGGTATACTTCAGCAGAACTGCATATGGCAATGAATATACAGGGTGTTTCACGAAACTCCGGCAAATTCAATTTTGTAAAACTGCATCGAAAAAAAAAGTTGGTCTTTTTGGTTCCTGCCCGAAGGCTATTTAGGAAAAGTAGTATTGTTTAGAATAATTAAGTCATTTATTATTTTGGCATAACTAACTTTCTTAATTATTGAATTTAAAGGGATGGTTTTAATTTGAAACTTGCTGGGCATCATCGAAAACTATGAACTCCACCCACATTACAATGATATAAGGCACACGCAGCGTTTTACGGCGTTTCGAAAAAATGCTCAATTTGAATGTGTTTCCAGGTTTCGGCCTCTTATCGGAGTGCATCTCCGTGCCAGCTATCCTGCTTCCCATGTTGGAACACACAACATGCATGCGCCGTCAGGCATCGCATGTAGAGGCACCTCTTCACACATGCACCTACACCAAAAAGGCAAACTTGATGTGGCAGTCCGGAGGCTTTCTTATCTAGCTTCTTCTGCGTGCGATGCGTGGCGGCGCACACATGTTGTACATTTTGACCACGGGGAGCTGGGTTGCTGGCGCAGAGATGCGCTCTGATAAGAAACTGAAACCTAGAACCGCGTCCAAATTAAGCATTTTTTCAGAATGCAGTGAGGCGCTGCGCGTGCCTTAAGGGGTGTCCAAACAGGATACTACAACACTCACGACTCCTGCAAGTCGTTGCTGCGCTGCGCTTCCGGCCGTCGGAGGGAAACTTCCCTCCCGTCAAAGCTGCCGGGGGAAGCGTCCCCCCGCTAAATCTCCCCTCGCTTCCTCCACGGCGGCCTTGCTCTGCTCATCACGTGGGTCCGGAGAGCCACTCACACGCTCTCTTGGCTGTCGGTCAATCGCTCAAGGCCTCCGCCGCTTTGGAAGTCCCGAAAACGGGAAAGGGAAGACTCGAGTGTGAGGGGGCAAGCCAGGCGAGCGCGCGTCGTGTCCAAGGTCGTGTCATCGTCCAGCAGTTCTGTGGATTGGATCGGATTCCCGCGGCTCTTGTTCCTAACGTACCTCGTATAGACAAACAAACGTGGTTGGTTTGAAATTTAATAAAATAAATGCTATATTCTTAAGTTCTCAGTGTTTCTACATACAACTAAAAGTCTCCCTTTGCGCACTGCACTTTATTAATTTTTTTCGAGCTACGAGCGTGGATTTTGACGAAAAAAAGCTGAGCCGAGGCGGCCGAAACGCGCGCTTCGACGAAGGAATCTCCCAAATCCATCCGAAGCCGGACCTCTTTGGCCTTCCTGCCGAGGTGACGGCGGTAGCAAGGTCGGCGACTTCGTGAGCCGCGGGAGAGAGACAGGCATCAGGCATACCATTGGCAGGTGGCGTGTGACGTCAAGTCTGACGAGCACCGACGTCAACGACAAGTGGAGGAGGCGAGGAGGCAAGTCGTGAATTTGGCTCGGCCGGTGTCCAAACAGACATTCGACCGACGACTGCCGGACGGTTCAATTTTGACGACTTTTGCAGGAGTCGTGTGGTTTGTAGTAGCCTGTTTGGACAGGCCTTTATATCATTATATACACAAACTCAACTCTTCTACGTCACACTGCGGTGGTGGCACGTCGAGCACACTTCCAGTCTGGGGCAGTGGGCAAAAATCTCCTCGCGAGACGTGCATTTCTGTGTTCTTTTGGAAGAAACCAGACAAAAAACCTGCCTTCTCATAAAAATGCCGCGACAGGGGCTGTACCAAAAGAGTTTGGAAAGGTTTGAAGATCAGTTTTTATGTGTTTCTGCCTCCTCCGTTCGTCCGAGAACGTGGACAGTAGCCGTGAAAAGGGCAAACCAGACGCTGTTGAACTTCGATGAGCTTGTGCGGGCAACCCTTTGGGGTCGCCAGATGTATTTGTTTTTTTCCAACATGAACGAGGGAAAACCGCCAGGTTGTCCGGACCACCGCGGGCGGGTTCAGTGCGTCTTCACATTCAAACGACCGCCTGATCGTTCGAACTTTCGTCTGCTCTTTCATACTTGTCTGCTCTTTGTCGTCTGCTCGTCCAAACAAAAGTGGCGACCCGTGGACCAAACTTTGACCCGGTGATTGCGTTAAGAAGTAATTGTGTAAACAGTAGATACAAGATGTTTATCATTGGTATCAGGGACCATCACCGACTTGTTACGCCTGAGTTCACTTGGTCTGTTCCCGCTTTTGACTTTCAGTATCGACGTCGATCATCGCCGCTACCTTCCACACTTTTCCAGCACGAGTGACGTCGCAACCGAGAATAGCTAGACGAATTTCATCATGGTTTTGGTGTCCATTCTGCGGCGTTCACGCAAATGAATCGCCGCACGTCAAATTATTTACGGAAAGTTTAACTAACGTAACGAGCCTTGATAATTTTGCTCAGGTGACTAAACTGGTAAGACATTGCTATGAGGACGTAGAATCGACAATTCCAACGTGAAAATGAGTACGCAGACTCACACAGACGCCGACAACGTGACATTCCAATGGTTTGTTGACGCGGTGCTTGTTCTGCCCGCACTCCATTGTGCATGCGTTCGAACTGTGGTCTGCTCTTTCAAACTTGTCTGCTTTTTGTCGTCAGCTTGTTCAAATGACAGCGGCCTGTAAACCAAACGTTGACCCGGTAATTGCGATAAGAAGTAAGTGCAGGCTCAAAACACTTTTAAGTTTGAAGGTTATTTGGGGTAAGTAGGCTAAGTGTAAACAGTAGATACAAGGAGACATTGATCATTGTTACCAGTGGCCATTACCGACTTGTAATGCCCGATTCTACTTGCGATTTTTGAGTATCGACGTCCACCATCTTAGCTACGGTCCACGCTTTTGCAGCCCAACCAAACGTTGCGACTGAAAATAGCGAGCAGAATCTCATCATGGAAGTCGAGCTTTAGCGCCCATTCTGCGGCATCCATGTGAAATGAATGCCACACATTACATTATTCACGCAAAGTTTTGCAGTGTAACGAGCCTCGGTAATTTCACTGAAGCCGCTCAAGTAGTCGGACATTGTTAGGAGGACAAAAAATCAACAATTCCAACGCGAAAAAGAGCACTGGCACTCACACCAATGCCGACAACAACACATTTCAGTGGTTTGTTTATAGGCGACTGCGAGCTTCTTGCCCACCCTTGCGCATGCGCGGCGCCGGTGGCATTTGCTAGGGGCACTTCAGTTTGTTTGTAAACATGAGTTGGTGTATAATGTGGGTTTATTTAGTAGTTTGCAATGATGCCCAGCAAGTTTCTAATTAAAACCGTACCCTTAAAATCAATAAGCAAAAATAGTTATTTACTTCAGCATAATAGATGACTTAATTATTTCAAACTATATTAATTTTCCTATATAGGCACTTGGGCAAGGACCAAAAGACATCAACCTTTTTTTTTTTTTTTTTGTGAGATGAGCAATTTTTATAAAATCGAATTTGCCGGAGTTTTGTGAAACACCCTGTATATTGACTATAAGTGTGTGTTATACTCTTTATGCAATGCTGTCAAAGTTCACACAGCTTTCACAGCGCTGCATTTCCACACTGCTGCAGAAAACCACCACCAGCACTGCATTTCCACACTGCTGCAGAAAACCACCATTAGGGGGCAAGGGAGAGAAGAATATAATTTTGTTGGTCCTTTTTGCTGTGTTAGACCTATTTCTTGGAGAATTGGGAAAGCTGTTTCTGTGTTGCCATACATTGCACAGACAAGAAATTACTTCAACAGGACTTCTAATGTTCATGTCAGTTCTGACATTTTAAATGTATAAGCAAAACATAGGGTACAAGTAGTTGTTGGAGGTTAGACATGGTAAAAAGTGCCCGAGACTGGCGTTACTTAGGGCAGACTGGTGTTACTTAGGGCACAACGCAGACTCGTTTCAAAATGTCTGTGTGTTTGTTTTGTTGCCTAAGTAACCCTAATCTCGGGTACTTTTTACCATGGTTAAATATATATGCTTCTTTAAATTGAGGTGCCTCCTAATAGCTTATGTGTTTAAAAGTGGCATAAATAGAGGGGCTGGCTCTAAAATGAGCCAGAAGTATCAGCTACTTGCACGTAGGAAGCTCAAATTTTTGTGAAAGCAGTATTTTAATGTTAGATTTTATGTTGCCGAATTTTGGCATAGCTCCATCCCTGTAAGAAATTAGAGCAACTGTCCTTGACATTTTCAACAACGGGCAGATGATTGAGTCACCTGAGAGTTGTGCTTGTGGCTCCATCTCCAGATAAGCATAGCAGGCATTCGGTCAAAATTAGACAACGCGGTAATGAGTGCTTGAAGCACTTATCGGGAGATGGCACGATGAACGATACTCCCAGGCAGCTCGATTATGTGTGTCAAAACCCATTATTCAAAACATTACGGTTGTTCTAACTTTTCACAGAAATGGAGCTATGCAATGAAATTTTACAAGGTAAAATTTACCACTTAAAATATGTTCTCATGAAAATTTGAGCCCTCTACATGCCGGTGCCGATTTTTTCAGCTCATTTTACAGTCAGCCCCTCTATTTAAGTCTCCCTGTATACATTTATGGAAATTGGGAGAGCTTGTTAGCATTAAATGACTGCTAACAGAACATTTATCTTCTAGCTTGGTGGACTGCAGTTTGACAAGGAGTTGCGCTACCTCATCAGTTACATAGACTTCAGTGACAACCTGGTCAATCAGGGACAAGTTCTCTCGTGTTTCCCAGATTTCAACGCTTCTCAATATGGAAATGGTATGTAATCATCTGACTTAAAGTGAGTCCTTTTGTGCCTGATCCAAGCTGTTCGAGCCTTATCGAGTGGAGATGTGGGTCAAAAAATGAAGGTTATTTTGAAAATTGTTAATTTTTGCTTTTGCTCGCTTTATTATCGTCGGTCATCCTACTTTTAAGAGTAAAAAAAATCAGGACAATATTTGCACGAGAACTTAGAAAAAAAAACATGTCTGACTGACTCGACATGACAAAATGCTCTGAGGGGGAGGGGGGAGAGGAGGCCCCCGCATAATAGAAGATATTGGGGGGAGCCCGCGCCCCATGGGCACCCCCCCCCCTCCCTGGATATGTGCCTGGCCTGAGTATACCTACTCGTTTTGCATTTTATGCTCACCCCCTACCACTCCTAAGGCAACTCGCGAAAAAAAAAAAATAATAATAATGTGGGCTTGTTGCGTTATTTATGAGTCACCCATGAGTCACCTTAAACACGTAAAACTTCTAGCTTAAAGTTTTATGTGATTGGTGGAGCGCATGTTTCTTCATCTGCTCCGTCACTTCGTCTCGGCAGTGCAACCATGGCGAGTCAGCGTGGCACTCCCGTCCGCTCTGGCGGCCAAAAAATAGTTATGAACTTTTGATAAATTCTGGCATTTATGAAAGCGATACTGAGGAAGCAAGCTTATTTAAGTGAGTTTGTTTATGCGGGATGTTGTGGACGCAGTTGTTGAGTAGACTGACCTTTCCCAGCATCAAGTTCTTGATGTGTTTATGTCGGCGGACCTATCTCGTATACACCTGTGGAAAGACGTGGCTACACGTGAATTCTACGTATTTCTGGCTATCGTAGTGCTGGTGGCGCATGCAAGGGAGGGCACCATTGCTGAGTTACTAGCATAAAATGTCAGATGAACCAACACGCGAAAAAGCCCGGCAGGGCTGAAAAGCAGTCAGAAAAACATCCAGCAGTGAAAGGGTTAAGTGTGACCATACTTTCTCTCTTTGTCATTTAAGGTGTCCGAAATCCTTGACATCTGGGGAACCAATGCTGGACCAATGACTTGGAGGCTCACTCCAGCTGAAGTGAGGCAGGTCTTGAGCTTGAGGTGAGTGCTGTTATATTGACCATATTTTCCTGGAAATGACAGCCCGTGAGCCCCATCAGTATTCTTGAGTTGTCTATATTACCGTAAAATCCCGTAAGAACGCCCACCCAAAATGAAGAGATAAATGGTGAAAAACATGGGGCGGGCTATCTTTGGGGATGCCACAGCAAAACTTTATCAAAAATTAATTATACGCACCGGGGCACCCGCTACAAACCACGTGACGCAGGAACTGATACCGCAGATCGCGGACACAGCAAAATTCGCGTTTCAAGATGCGATAAACACGTGGAAATTCGCTACAAACTCCCCTGTGTCAAAGGAAAGGATACCGCAGGTGGCTGATGCAGCAGATTCGCGTTTCACGGTGTGAAGGATTCGCGGAAACCCGCCGAGAACTCGCATCTCACGGGAACAAATATCGCGGACGCAGCAGATTCAAGTTTCATTGTGCGATAAAGATGCGGGAACCCGCTACAATCTTGACTGTCACAATTAGAATTCGCTGAATCAATTTTGGTGTTTCAACTTTGGCTCAATTCGCAAACATTTGAGCCTGCTAAAATTACGTCGTTTACAGTATTGGTATTTCATTATTTCAGATCATGGTGTTCATTATACAGGGTGTTTTTTTTAATATCTACAGATTTATTTTTTAAAACCGTGAAAGCTACACTAATGTAGTCTGTGCAGGTGAGATATATGGCTAGGGGGACATAATATAGGGTGCTAATCGTCATGATAAGTCTGATAATTAACTAAAATTTGTTCATTAACTTTTTAATTAGTGAAAATAAACGTATGATTTCAATTAGAAACTTGCTGAGCGTCACCGAAAACCATGAAATAAGTACATTTTATCAATATTTGGGGTGTGTGGAAGCACTAAAGTTGCCTTTTGTGTAACGGGCACAATGCTGGCGGTGCAAAAATGTCGATGATAAGAGACAGAAAAACCGCACAGTTGCGTTTCCATACCGCTCAGCCTTGTGCCTCGTCGAACGAGTGGCAACTTTATCGCACCGCTAGCTCTTCCCACGCAGCCCAAACCTTTCTGAAATTTATCTAATTAGTGGTTTCTGATGGACACTGCAGCAAATTTCTGACTGGAACCATATCTTTATGTTCAGTCATTTGAAAGTTAACAATCTTTTTTAATGAACCAACTTATCACGACGATTATCCCCCTGTATTATGTCCCCCTGGCTCTATAACTCGCCCGCACAGAGCAGCAATGTGTGTAGCTTTCACGGCTTTTTGAAACAAATCTGTAAAGCCTAATAGAAACACCCTGTATTTTCTGCATGTACTCATCTCAACTTAGAAATAGAAGTCGTAGTATTATCAAGTTCTAATCATAACTGTGCAATGCTGTTTGAGTGCAAACTGCTGATGCTCGTATTTCTCAAAATATCTTGCAGAAACGACTTTCGTCAAGAAGACATTCGAGGCTTAAGCTTTAATTGTTGGGTAACCGTCTGCTGCTGGCTTGTAAATATATTGTATTCTTCAGCACCCGGCACATTGAGTTTTTTTTTGTAATAAAAGGATATTTTGGTGATCAGTGCATGTATTGCTCAAAGTGAGTAAACACCTATGTGAACCAGAGATCTCTGAGCTAGCACGAGTTTACTCGGCATCGCTGTCGATCTATCTGGTTCTGGGACATAGTAGGGCAGGGAGACATAATATAGGGGTGATTGATGAAAAGAGAAAAGCTCTTTCAGGGGAACAAACTGCCAGCCATAGACAGATGTCAAGTATTAGTGAAATTTATACTAATTAGCTAAATAATACACTAATCTCATACTGATTAACTTTTTAATTAGTGAAAATAAACATATGAGTTCCAATGAGAAACTCCGCTAAGCATCATCAGAAATCATTTCAAATCCAACTCATTTTGGAAAGATATAGGCAGGGGCAGCACTTTACGGTGTTCCAAAAGACGTCACTTTGAACGCATTTCTAGGTTTTGGTTTCCTATCAAAGTGCATCTTTGTGCCAGCGGTCCTACTGCCCGGCGGCCAAGGCACGCAACTACACGTGCGCCATACTTCCCTCCATCCTACGAGGGAGGTGAGGCGGTGGCTTCGGCCTTTGGCCACCGGGGATGAGGACCTCTGGCAAAAAAATGTGCTTTGATAGGAAGTTGGAACCTGGAAACGCATCCAAATTAAGAGTTTCTTCGGAATGCCATAAAATGCTGCCCTTGTCAAATTGTTCTAAAATGAGTTGATTTAGTGGTTTTCGATGGTGTTTTAGCAAGTTTCTCAATGGAACCATGTGTTTATTTTTACTAATAAAAAAGGTAATTGGAAATTTTTAGTTAATAACTAATTAGTATGTTTCTGGAATCCTTGACGTCCGCCATGGCTGGCAGCTTGTTCCCGGAAAGAGCTTCTTTTTTTTTGCTCAACCACTCTATTTTCAGGAATTTTTTGAAGCCTTCGCTGGAAACAGCTCGATATATTATTTTGTGTGTGATGTACCCCTTAGTGATTTTTTTTTTTTTTGCAAGGTTTTATTTTAAATTTGCATTTATTTATTTTTTTATTATTTTTATTGCACATGCTGCCTGGGCCGCACGTGTCTCCACCATTGGTTGCCATTTTTAAAAATGTGTACAGTAAAAAGAATTACAGTATACATGCCGCCATCTCTTGGCAGCACCGCAACCTAAGCTCTGAGGCGAGCCTCCATAGTTCAAAACAGCCAAGGGGCATGCGAGGGTGTGCGGATGACCGTATGAGTCACACTCGTCCTAAACGGTTTGGGGACGGCTCCAGGTGGACAAGCCAGGCTCGTCCAAAATGGTTAGTGCAACGATTTTTGTACTTTCATTAAATACAGTCGTCGACCGATTATTCGGACTTCGCAGGGACCGAAAAACGTCCGAATAATAAAGCAGTCCGAAAAATCAGCAGATTGAAAAAACTTGCCTTTATTACTTCCAAGTGGGCTTAAAAGCCGTAAATAGTGCCTTCTTTTAGGTTACGCCTTGGTTTGCGTTCAGCAACTTTCTGTTAGCTTGAGAATCGTTGCCTTCTTTTCTGGCGTTATGGTCGAGTACTTTCTGCGCTTCTTAACGACACATCGCGGCGGCAGAACAGATGGGGCCATGACGTCCAAGCCAGCGTTGTCATAACGAGATGAATGGCACAAATCCAGGACCGCAACATGGCGACTGGCGACGCGAAAGTGGGGCGGATGTGGCGGATGCACGAAGGGATGGAAGGAAACAAAGCAAAAATTATAATGATGATGATGATAACGTGCAGCTAATTGGAAAAAATAACTAGCATAGCGTCACCTAGCGGTAGGACTCGGGAGTACTCAAGTAGCGCTGCCAAACCAGCCAATCCATTTGCAGCCAACATAGAATTCAAAATGGCCGCTTCTTGGGAGGTGTTTCCCGCTGATCGCTCGCGACGATTTTGTCCGAATAATTGAACTTTCGGACTTCAAGCTGTCGGAAACATTGGTCGTGAATATACACTATTTATATGGGGTAAGTCACGGTTCCGCCTTTCAGGTCCGAAATATCGAACAAGTCCGAATTATCGGAGTCCAAAAAAACGATCGGCGACTGTACTGCTTAAAAGGCAACTCCGCTTCATTTTTGTTTTTGAAAAAAACAATGCAGTCCTCTTTAGTATCACCTAGTAGGAAGACCACACGTGAAATATTACAACCTAGTTCTGTCTAAATGTTTTTTAAACGGTCTGGCAAACTTGCAACTCGCCAAGTTGCCGAAATCGGCTGACTCGAGCAGGCGAATCAAGGCACAACCAACAACGCAATCAAGGCTATGGCGTGAGCGTAGCCAACATTGAGCTAAACGTCATCACCATTGCCCCCTTTTGCTTGTTTTTACTTCTCCGGGCAAGCGTAATGGGTGATGTCAGCAACGTTTCCTCTCGGCACGCCTGTGCAGTGCGCTTCTTGGGAGCTGTCCGGCCGCTCCGCCGTGGTCCCGCCGTTACCACCATCTCCCGCATCGCTACCGCTGCCATCATCTCACCGTTTGATAATTGCCTCTCGGAGTTTCGTCCACACTACAGACACTACATGCGCACTCTTATGCCACAGTTGAGCAGACGTCGTCGAATGTCGTAGACACCAAGACGTGGTGAAGAGTGTGGTGCAGACGACACTTGCGACTGGCACACGCCCGCCCCCATCCCGCCCGTTGTTGCGCAAAGGATCACATGACATCTCGTACCACGGGATAGCCATGTTCTTGGCGGCCCGAGGCCAACGTTGCCGGACGGTGCCAAAGTTTCGGTTTCGATTTCTGCTCGTGTTTAAAATTAGATATAAAACTATATCCCATTTTTCGCAAAGCAAATGACGTAGTGTCTTTTACTAGGGCTTTTTAATGTGAAATTACTCATCATCCCGAAATCTTTGGAATTGAGCATAACCTACAAAACAGGCGTTAGTCTTTTTTCTCCACTCAGTGGCAATCGCAGAAAAAATAATGGAGCTAAATGAGCAGCATTCAATCAACCCCTTCAACTCGCAGTCAGAAAAAGTGGTCATGTGATCTGGTGCCAGCTATATGTCGCCAGAGATCATCACCGTCACGTGCTGGAGTTGGCAAAGCACAGGGCACGTGCTGACTTCCAGAGCCCAAGCCGGCTGTTGACGCAGTACTCATGTCCAATCTCTGAGCTGCATTTGAACATCGTTACCACAGGGGCCCCATGTCAAGAATGCAACTCACTACCACTATGTCGTGAGGTTTTGCAAAGGAGAGACTCAAAGGATGTCCGATTTTATCCTTAAAATTGCACTGCACACGTACAAGGACACTAGGATTCCACTAGTGCCAGTAAGGTAGAGTAAAGGCTCGTTCACACAGTTGTGTTTGCCTGCGTTAAGACTGCTTGCTCAGAGCTGTTGCTATGGCGACCCTTACGACAAGCCAATGGGAGGCGCTGTGCTGCATCACGGAACGCAGTCGATGCAACTGCGTGAACGAGCCTTAAGGTGAGAAACATTCCAACCCATAATCGTTGCACAGCCCCTTTAAAGCATATTTTGCTACTATGCCATCCTTAAGGGATTTTTAAAGTTTAATTTTACTGTTGTGCCAGCATGTAGCAGAGGTATTACAGGCAATACAGTCGTGTCTCGTTAATATGTATCCCGTTAATATAGGTGCCCTGCTATATAGACATGTTTTGGGGACACACTGGGTAAATGCATGCAATTTTGTCTCGTTATTATGGACAACTCGCAGTATGGATGATTTTTAAGACTATACAGGCTAGTCTTTGCCAAGATATTACATATGGAACTAAAAACCCCTGAAAATACATAGCATACACAAAAGCTAATGTTTTCTTCTCGTAAATTTTCGGTTGTCTCCATAGAGAGTATTTCTATACTGGGTAGTCTGGACACCTGCACACAACGAAAAAGATCCTATCTCTACACCGGAATCTTGAATTTAGGTAGGCATCGGGTAATAGCCCAAGCCCCAGTGAGCTGTGTTTTGGGCATTTTTATTGGACAAAATGCGGTTTGACTTAAAATAAGCCAGGTTTTCAGATGAAGCGGCAGAAGTGTGGTGCACGTGGTAATGTTTCTATACTCCGTTTCATACTTAGCGTGCAACGCTGTCAAAGCTACTGGCGCGAGCGCTTGGCTTCATTTATGGTTTTGTTTGCGCGAAAACGCGTGAAAATGATGAACGAGTTCCAGCCCAAACCTCGCGCCAGTAGCTTTGACAGAGTTGCACACTAAGTATGAAACAGAGTATAGCTACTGGGATATCGGAGGCATTAGGTTATCATGCACCTGGGAGCTTTAGGCCGTGTTGCGTTTGTAAAGAAAACTTCCACATTTTACAGTATTACAAGCTGACAAGGAAAGCCTCCTGCAGTTGGGCACTTCATTCAAGTTGATATTAGTTTTGAGCAAATGGATACTGCTAGTCTCACTTGCAAGTATACATGGGTTGCACGTGACGTCATTCAAAGAGCGCTCCGATGACCACCAGAGACGAGGGCAAGAAGGAGCTCCCCTCTTATCAGGACCCCCTTTTGTGCCTCCTGGATTTGCACAGGCGTCGCTATTCTCCTCTCAGAAGATTATAGAAGATAAACCCGTCACTCAAACTTCTAACAAAAGCAGTTTCCCTCTCCTCCTTTTACATGGTGGTCAAAAGTATGCGATGTGACGTCCATACCCCAACCTTGTGCATTAGCCGGTTTTTTGGTGGTACCATCGGTCTGTTTTCATGAAAAGTGTTCTGATGGTTGAACTCTGAAGTAGTTGTCACTGATATAGAACTGTTATGTTTACACTTCATAAGAGCTTTTCCGTTTCCCCTTATGTCCTACTCAGGGGCGGATTTAGAGGGGGGTCCGGATGTCCTGACCCCCCTCTTGATTTCTGCATGTGTAAAATTTAGGGCGTAAAACGAAGGAGAGGGGGAAGGGGTTCCTAAACATATGGTACGCTGACCAACACCTGACCCCCCCCCCCCCCTCAGGAAATTTCTGCATCCGCCCCTGGTCCGACCACAGCGGACGCTACAAGCCATCTCGGCCAATTCAGGTCTCTGTGCGTAGCACGTGATACGCTCTCCCCCGTGAATGCACACCCTCTCCAAGGTCAAGTGACACTTGCTTGGCCTTGGATTGGCTCCGATGGCTCGTGGCATCCACTGCGGTCGGTCATAAGGTAAAATGGAGTATGTAACCATGGGTATCGGTAGAGTTCAGTGGATTCAAACAATGGCAATTGATTTGCTGCTGAATACTTTGACATGTGTGTAGTATCTTTTACGATACATTCAGTTATACAAACGTGAAGGCTGCTGGAGAAGTAGCTTGTAACTTTATTTTGAAAACAAGCAGACATTTGGTGTCGGATGAGGAATCTTTTTGCTCAGCTAACTGTTATTGGAAGCTTGGTAAACTCCAGAACTTCGGTTAGGTATTCTTTTACTTTCTCGTCCATTTTTTGTCGTATCAAGTCGCTCCCAGTTTGTATAATTTTGTTCATTATCAGAACGCCAAGCCAGTTGAACAGTGGTGTTGCGCCGGTGAATCTGGTCACTCGCACCTGGCCAAACTCTTGAAACTGCGGTAGAAAAGATTGGATTAATCATATGTACAGTCACGCAATAACTTAACGCCTTGGCTACTGATCACGAGTGCCAATTGTGCCATCCATTACGAAACCGGCTACGAGGCTTACTCTTGTTTCGGTTTTAGAGCTGTTTCGTTCACACTCTGGCACATGGGGGCGCTACCTCCGTCGTCTTCAGGTTACTTTGTTATTTGTTTCAAATGTTCACCGAGAGGTTGGAAGGCGATATAGCCTCAACTCGAATGTCCGCTTTAGTTGACGAAAACGAATCTCATTTGAAAGTGATGAGTGAACAACCATTTCTGATGACGAGTCGTACCCACTCTCTGGTGACTCCGAAACTTTATTTAAAATCGTCAATAGGCACTAAAATATAGGAAAGCATTCACTTGGCCTCCAGATATTGTTTGTTGCTATTCGCCTTCCTGATTGTTTGCATCAGTACCACAGAGTGAAGAACTACTGAATGAACATATCGTATGTCGAGGAATCAACAGTGAGGGTAACAGGTATCTCTGAGCGGCTTTGAAGTATCGAACGTCACTGTTCGGTTCATTCACAGCCGACCGAAGAAAAAGAAAGGGCGAGAGAACAAAAAAGAAAATGCCTTTTTATTACTAATATTATTATTTGTATTATTATTGTTATTAGTATTACTGTTGCTGTTAGTGGCGTTGTTTTTGTTGCTCTTGCACAAAAAATTGGGTTTGCAAGTGCTTGCCCCGATAAAGAACACTATCTTTTATCATTTTTACATTGAAGCCTGAAAGCAAAGTAACAGCAGTTCCTTCTGATCGGTGACATCGATTGTACATTTCTTTGTTTCCACAATGCTGCTCCTCCACTTTCCGCTTAGCTCTCATGGACCGAACCGTGGCGTATGTATAATTTATAGGACTGCTGGTAAAAAAAAAAACGCCCCTTAAAACATAAAAAAAAATGTATGGCCGCATTCAGCTTCTGTACAATTTACAATACAGTTTGTGCGAAGACCGCAGCTACGCTTTTTCGTGCATTTTACTGGCTAAGCTGGTGGCCAGGATGAGCCCATTCCTTGTTAATTCTGCTGCGCTCCGTACTAACTTCCTGGCTGTGGTCGTCTCGTCATAGACGTTTGCATTGGTCGTCAAGAGGACAACCCCGCTTAATTCCAGATATTTCAGGATTATGTGCTTTTATATTGGGAAATACTAATTAATGTCTCTATGTCATGTATTATCTAAAAGGGTAAATGTTTTTCGTGTAATCTTGTTTTTAGACATGATCACCAGCCTGCGCACACACTTGATACAACCAGTCACGTGGTCAACCACGCAGCAGGGTGCAACCTAAGTGCCGTTTACTACGGTGTGTGTACCACTGTGGCATTCGCGCGTCATTCAGAAACACAGTCAAAGTTCATAAACCAAATGTTAGTGGGACAAAAGACGAACATACCTCCCAGTACCGTAGTCTCAGGAAAGTAAAAAGCAACCAAAAATCCCAATGTGTCTGGTGTAGTTGGCTGCGCCGTTAGGGACCCGGCAAATCTATGCCTTTGTTCGCCATTTTAATAAACTTCTAAATGAAATTAAATCGTAATATTTGATAGTGTACTTTCTAGGCGATACTTTAGATAACTACAGTGACTTTTTTCTCTTTTTTTTAAATTAAGCAGAGTTGCGATTTAATCTTATTATGTTCAGCCATTCAGTGGCATAGCCAGGGAAAAGGCTTATGCGGCTTTTTAGCCCCCCCCCCCCCCAACCCGCCGAAATCCAACGCCCCCTCCGCACCACACCTCAGCGGAACCCCCCCCCCCCCCCCCCTTCCCCTAAGAAAATCCTGGCTACGCCACTGCAGCCACTGTAATCTTTGATTTTACAAAAGGTGATGAAAGAAGGAAGGACTGAGTCTTATTTTTGTCTATTGATGTGTTAATGCAAAACCCAAAACACCGCAGCATAAAGTTTCGGGCGGCGGAGAAAAGCTCACCGGAGAGAAACTCACCGGTCTTTAAGCAAACGCAAAAAAAAAAGACTCGCCGATTTTTTTTTTTTTTTTGTGGATTGTGTTTTACATGTGACAGTTTAAGGGGGACACTGGCTAGAGATTGAACTACTGAACTACTCAAGTGATCATAATTAAATTTGCAGGGGAGATTTACCGTCAGATGTAGGTGTACTGGGACAACTTTACATACCTGCACGAGAAGATGAGTCACTCTTCGTTAAGAAATCTATGATATGCAAATGAAGCTTTTAAGCGCCATTTTGACTGCTTGAATATAAAGTGGGGGATGTGGGACTTCGGGCTATCTAGTTTTTATAACTCAACCGTAAATATTTCAGGAAGAGTTATTACCTCAAAATATGAGATGCATGATCTGTCCTTTGTAAATTTTGGAAAACATAGTTTTTCCTCAATGAGGAGTTCAACTTAAAATAAAAAAGATAGCCCGAACCTACTGGTTCGGGCTATCTACTAGCTTCACTAGGCCGCTGAACCTAGTGCCGCCACTGGTACGACAGCTAGCCTGGGGTCTAACGAGCATTACGCAGTAGTAGTACACGAACGCACGCTGGTACGATGCTCATCCAGATCGAAACGGGCAGTGGTGAGGATTGAACACGGGATCTCTGAGTTTTAGTCAATTCGAGCGTGTTGTTATAATGAATACTTAAAAACGAAAGAATAACATTAAAGACATTTCGTCGTTGCTAATAGAAAGAGAGTGGTCGTCCGTGTACGTCTTTAATATTTCTATTCTTTCATTTTTAATTACTCTGAGTTTTGTAGCGCGAGCTTTCGCTCCACGTGCTCCGAGCTGCGGTGCGTGTCGCCAGGCACTATCCAGGGGAGGCCCATGGGGCCCGGCCCCCCCCCCCCCCCCCCCGAAATCTTCCATTCTGCTGACTCCCCCCCCTCATACACCATTTCGGGTGGCCCCCCCCCCCCCGAAACAAAATCCTGGCTACGCCTGCGTGTCGTGTACTATTCCCGCGAGGCATCGCGGCAGCGGCGGCGTAGCCAAACTGGCTCGTGAGATCGGTCTTTTTGTTTCGCGAGCGCGTCCGCAAGACGCGACCATGCTATGCTGGCTTCACCATCTACGCGATACGAGCATAAAAGCGGCGCTGTAACGTCCGATTATGCACGTGCCACGTTCGAATACAAGAATCTGTAGATGCGCAATAACAAAACGTTAAAAAAATTAAGAAAAAAATACATGAAAAGATTGAGGTACATCTTAACGCATTCCTTATGAGTTGTGAATGCGAAAGCATGCAAGCCGCTCGTCCGCTCCCTTTTTCGTCTGCTGCGTACTTTTCGTCGCCGGTCGGCGCGTGTGCTCCCCTGGTGACCTTGGACGCTCCGCGCTGATGGACACGCAGCGCCATGGGGTGAGCGGTCGTGGAAACTGACGAGCGCAGCGGCTAATGGGAGCCCCGTCGGCGCGCGCCAGCCAATGGAACCGAAGGAAACTATCTGCCGTTTTCGCGCTTCAGACTGATGACGTCAGCTCGCTCCATGAGACAGTTAATGATTAAAAGAAATATGCCGCACGCGGCCTCAGCGTCATATCAAATATTTCTTTCAGCTTTATTATTTGTATTACTTTCTTTCATAGCCTCCGTGAGTAAGTATGTTTCACTTTACATGATAAAGCAGAAACTACTTGCAAAAACCATGTTCCCCTGAACGATGCTCGCAGTGCACGAGCGCGCGCGCTTGGCAGGGACACTGAATTTGCTCGGAGCTCGCTCTTGTAGCCTCTGTTCGCTGGCACTCATAATGGAACAGAGTACAAAAAAAAAAAAAGAAAAAACTAGCGGGGATGCGTAATGGGGCATGTTCAAACGCGAGCCACAAATATTCTATTTTGATCGCCTGGAGCGCTGCTCGAAACTTGAGAACTACGTGCCTATGGGCGCTTCATAAATGTTTCCTTCGTCGCTTTAAATTCGGCTCTCCGTACGCGTGCCAAGTGGAAGTTGTGCCGCCCACAACGCCTTCACTGAACCGTCTTATTTTGCCCCGTCCACCCAGACACTTCTTGTTCGGACTAAACAAGTTCAATTACGTTGGAACCCTTGCTGCGTTCGGTCTCTGATTAACACACGAAGAGCGATCGCAGGTGGGCATCGCTCCCCTAATACACCCTTGAGGTCAGCATATGGGAGAAGAGACCAACCTTGAAAAGTTCGAAATGGCCTCTGACCTTGTACATGTTGACGGTGAAAGTCATCCTAGCCACGACGTCATCTATCTCGACGTCTACATCGCCCGACATCGTCAGCCCCAAGAAGGGGTTGTAGCTGTACTTTGAGCCAACCAGCATCTCGGTGAGGCCAAGACCCCCACCCAGGGTGGCGTTCCCAGATCGGAGATGCAGTGACATGTTGATGTCTCCTCTGCGTTCCAGATCTGGCAGGTTGTACAGCTGGAAGTCGTAAACTTTTCCCTTTGGAAATGGGATTTCCGCGTTTATGACCAGGGGTGTGAGGCGATCTACAATTGACTTCGTGGTCTTAAATAGTTGCAGCATGAAGTCCACCGCCTTATTAGCGACGGTCGTAATGTCAAGCTTTGACACTTCTGCGGCAGCTACATCGTCTTGTCCTGGTGCAGGCACATCGCTTTGTCCTGCTGCAGTTACATTGTCTTGTCCTGCGGCAGGTACATCCTGTTGTCCTGCGGTGGATATATCCTGTTGTCCTGCTGCAGTTACATCGTCTTGTCCAGCAGCAGGTACATCGTGTTGTCCTGTAGCAGATACATCCTGTTGTCCTGCGGCAGGTACATCCTGTTGTCCTGCGGCAGGTACATCCTGTTGTCCTGCGGCAGGCACATCCTGTTGTCCTGCTGCAGTTACATCGTCTTGTCCAGCAGCAGGTACATCGTGTTGTCCCACACCAGGTACATCGTGTTGTCCTGCAACAGGTACATTGTCTGGCCCTGCTGCAGGTACATCGTCTGGCCCTGCTGCAGGTAAATCGTCTTTTCCTTTGGCAGTTATAATGTCTTGTCCTGCGAGTTATGAACGCCGTTTTATTGCTTCAGACTGACAGGTCGTAAAAAATGTGTCATTCATTTAGCTTAACTTAATCTGTCAGTTGGTATTAGTGTTTTGCTTAGGTCTGCGTATGAATGGTCGACATAGAACTCTTCGATGTTATGATATATGCTTCGGCAGCTCGAGTTACGGTGCACACTGCGACAAGGTATCTGAAGGTAATTTTTTTCTGGGAAATGTCATATTAGTGTTTTAGATAAGCTCAAAGGAAGGGTGGCTGATCGACAATTTTCATTCACTTTATATCACTTTACGGCATTGCCTGATCTAGGGATCCATAGATATTTTCGCTTAAAAGAAGGAAGCTGACACAACAAATCGTGAATTGAAAAACCGATGGTGCACTAAGTGCGAGGGCATTTACACAAACCGCCGGAATACTGGTGATGTCCGATAGTAAATAACTATAAAAATATTGTCAGAAGTCCAGTAATTTTTACTGGACTTCTTATGTAGCAATCGGGTGCAGGTAAGTTACAAATTGTATTACTTGTTAATTGTGTCATTTACCTTTTGATAGAAATTACCAAAACAAGGCACCTAGAGCGATTGTCTGCGAACTTTGCAGGTCTGTAATAATAATAATTATTATTATTATTATTTTTTCATCAAACAAATGGTGGAGAAGACCGAGGAAAAAAGCTGCATTATGCAGCTTGACGAGACCCCGGCCCGCCTCTCAAACAAACAGCAGTGGCACACAAAAAAAAAAAAACAAGACGCAATGTAACACTCCGGTATCATCATCATTGTCATCATCTCTTTAGTTCTGTGCCCATAAACAACGATTTCATCAAAATTGAGCGAAACAGCGGTAGGCGCAAATGTTAATGTCGAGCCAGTCCTAATATGCAATTGTTCTGCAGTCCAGTAGTTTTGTAGGCGTTAAATTAATAAAAATGTTTCTTTATTCTATTAATTATTCAGTCACATGTACATAATATTCAATAAATTAAAACTTCCCACCGCCCAACGGCTGCACGATCTTATTCAAATCCCTGTTTTATGATGCAACCGTATTGTATGCTGTATTAAAATTATTTTTTACATAATTTTGCCACTGTTTGATCTGATAGCTATTTTTTTAGATATTTTTTGCCTTATTAAAATATTGAATCGGAATCGCTTTCCATGTAGGGCACTGCCCCTCTCGGGCTCAAAAAATTTGCTCCGTGGACGGGTTGTATCTCCTTCAGCAATCACATTATGCAACGTTCTTCAACGGGAATAGACGCCCGTAGTAAAATAAGTAATGCAATTATTTAAAAAAAGATTTTTTTTTGTAATTGGCGCCAGAGCTTCTTTTTTTTTTTTTCGGTGTTTACGTGTTTGGGTGCTAACTTCCCGGCAACCGTACCGTACAAATACTTTATATTTACATCGGTTTATATCAGTGTGGAAGGACAATATGCTATAAAATGTTTTTATTTACATGATTCAAATATCTCGTGAGATACAGGCCTGCAAAGTTTGCAAACCCATGTTTTGGATTTTTTTATGAAAAAGGCGCGTAACACAATGAACAGTTATTATTATTTGTAGAAACCTCCCCGTCCCCATATATTATTTCTAGAAATGATTGGATGTCTGCTAATAGTAGTAATACAGTTATTGACCACCAATCATCACTGCGGTAGTGCGCGTACATAAATGCGAGTGCTCGACAAATGTTGTGTCCCGAGATATTTTTTTTTCTTTTGGGTAAAAGTATTTATGGATTTGTTTCTCATATAGATACGGCAATTACGTAAGAATATCAAGTGTATTAAAAATGTCCTCCACCTACCCTTTGTTCGATCTCATCTGAAATCGCCCATCAATTTAAGGTGAGATTTAAGGTGACAACTTACAAAAGGGAAATGCCAAACTTGGTAGACATTTTTACATTCTTGTGTCTGCTGAACAAGGAATTTTATATAGTCACGTTTACACTGCTCGTCGAGTGTTCACTACTGTGATCTTTAGGAAGAATCCAATAAATATTCAGCTAGCGCTTCGACTCTAGAAGGCAATCGTACGCCGGGACACTGAGGCCTCGAAACGTTATATTCGATGTCCGAACGCATATCGAATAATTTCAGTCCAAACGTTGTATATAGACCAATTATCCTTCGCTAGACTCCTTCAGTTGATGGCAATCATTAACTGTCCCCATATTTTTTTTTTTTTTGTAAGAGAAGTTGAACGCTTACCTGACGTAACCGCTGACAACAGCGTCACACAAACGCATAGGGTCAACGTCGGACGCGGCAGCACTTTTCCCATACTTCTCTTACAGTGCGTCTTTCGGTTTCCGATACTATCTGCACTAACTGCCCGCCGTGCCCGCATTTTCTCCGAGAGTCGTCACATAAGGCGGTCAAGACTGAGTAATGTTTGGGCATTTTCTTTACTGGAACGGCTCGTGTGCACATTTAGTGTGTCCTTTTCCCTCATCGATCAAAGTCCAGCGACATGAGCCAGGCCTAGCGACAAGGTTTCTTCTAGCGCTAGAAGTCACGGGGCGCACCTGTTTGTTTTGTTTATGAGGCCCTCACTAGTATTTCTGTATATACTTTACTTTAACACTCATGCGAGAGGTCATAAGTACAACGCGTCAGCGTATACTGTACACTTCGACAATGCTATACCAGGTTTGGCGGTCCCCTAATAATCCACTCTAAAAGGTTCCATCTATGGACTCCACTAGCATGCAGGGCTGGTTTTACGCAAGATTGCCTGACATCCAATGGTATGCCCAGTTAATATATCCAAGCCGCCTTTATCCCCACGGAGTCGGAAGTACGTGTAGCAGCGGCTCCAGTCGCACATTCATGTCTTAATCATGTAACACCTTTGTCATTACCTCAAAACTTTTGGGTAACGAACTACTGCGCTTGAAACGAGTCTATATAGTTTTCGATTCAGATTAAACTGTTAAGCAGACATTCAACTTAACAAGTGTGGCATAAGCGAACATGACTAGTTTTTCCCCGCATTTTAGTTTAGTTTTTAACGGTACGAGCAGCGTTTTTCCAGCGTACTGCCCACAGCGTTTGAATCGTCGCTGGACGGTTCGAAATGACTTCCAAAATCGCGCCGATTCCTCCAGGCGAATCATTGAAATATGTCCGAGCTCGGATATTGAACACGGCGAATAAAATAAGGTGCAGTAGTTGGAATATTCATTTATTTGTGTTGGCTAATTCCATGACAATGCCATGCAATTTCGACACGGAAGAATTTTAATCAGACTTGTGCCTATCTCAAATACCTTACTCAAGGAGTCAAGATACTGTATTTCTAATACTTTTGGTAATAACTTGGCATCTTGCAAATACATTTGATAGAAAGCATTTGCTACTCTACCTTCATTCTCAGTATCTTGTACTCATTACCTTGAAAAAACACTGACACCAAAAAAAAATTTTGCCAGGCGATTTTATGACTACTTAATTAATATTTTGCTGCAGATTCACGTATATTTTTATTAATAAAGCAAAAAAAAAAACTCAACTGCCGAAACACGAGCACGGAAGCTCATGGCCGGAAATCACGTGGCTACACCCGATCGCGTTTTTTTTTCTCCCTCTTTTAAGTTTCTGAAGCAGACGCCGACGAGCTTGCTTGAACCGTTTGTCGTGCAATTGTTTCGCATTTCTATCTCTTCCGCTGAATGTCGTGCGCTTGAAGATCGATTGGCCGGTGCCACGAACGACAGTTGTGAAGTAGCGGCCCCACGTCCGTCGTGCACCGCCATCGCGTCGTCCAGCCTGCGGTACGTCGCCATATTGAGAATGACGTGTACATGCACTTCCTGTGATCTGTGCAACATTTTTAATGCGTTAGCATTAGTACCCACATGACAGGGAAAAGCTTCACGGCGTCCGTCTGTGGACAAAACAGTGGAGAGGGAAGCGCGTCGCGTAGAGAGGAGGAGAGTAGGGAAGGACAAAGGCGAGAGGGAGGCGACGTCACGGGGCGGAAGCCAATGCGCGTGCGGATACTGGGGTGAGTCTGAACCAGTTCAGGCTACTGCCAATAAAAAGTAATCGATTACAATTACTATTACTCTTGATTAAAATGTATTCGATTAGATTACTTGATTCACTTCGACAGCAAAAGTAATTGACATTACTTTTAAGAAGTAACCGTTACTTTTCCTGATTACTTTATTGTATGAAGACTTACATCTTGAGCGCTCATAACAATGAACATCTTCCAACCTCGAAACCTTGCTTGTTACAGAGACCACGTAGGGGAAACACGGGATCTTGACGGTATTTGAACTGGCTTTGTTCGTATTTGGCATCCGCTTTAGATATATCTTTCGGTTCTGGTTCTCCCGTGGGCTGCGAGTTGGTACCGTAACAGGTGATTGCTTTTTTTTTACTTTCTGTGTGTGTGTGCGTGAGGGGGCTAGTTTGAACGAAGGACTTACAAAGCTACATTCTGCTCCCTCAAACTTCGCCCTGAATGGCCTTTGCGACGCACTGAGGCTTCCCTGAAGCTTCCCAATCCCAGCTCGAAAAACAAAATGACACAGACATCCCACAGAAACTGTACATACAAAGGGGTTGACCGTCGTTCCTACAGATCCGCAAAAGTACTTTTTTTTTTTCGTTCAAAATAGGGCAAATTTTATTTTTGTCATTTCAGAAAAAAATAAAGGTGCGTGCGGGGGAGGGGGGTGTGGAAAATAGTAACGGTTAGAAGCAATTTTTATTACTCGAAAAGTAATCAGATTACTCTCTGTGATTACTGTCTAATAAAAGTAATCAACTGATTACAAAATTACTTAAAAGTAATCGATTACAAGTAATTTGATTACTTGTACGCGTATCGTACAAGTCTGGTCTGAACTTACAGGTGTGCGGGAGCACGCAGTATGCTTGGGTTTGTGCCGCCTTCAGCCAAATTAAAGGAAGATCTAATGGTGGATCCCCGGGGAATGCGTCAGCATGACCAGCTAGCAAAACGCCATCACACGCCCACAGCACAGGGAACGCTAACACTGAACCCCGTGACGAAGCAAAAAGAGGCAGCAAAAACTAGAGGGCAAAAGAAAGCCAAAACAGAGAAAATGAAGGGGTCAGCGTTAGCGTTCCCGAGGGGGGACGTAAGCGACGCTTTCACCTGGGGTCATGCTCGGCTATTCCCTCATGGGCAACAAACGGATATTCTTTTTCGATCAACCTATTTGCAGCTTCTTGAAAGCACAAAAAATGGGGTCTCATATATATTTTTTTTTTTTAATAATGGATGTGTGTTTTCAGATAACTCACGACTTTGAGTGTATTTGGTACACATAGGCTTGAACGCCACGTGACCATGAAAACGAGAGTGAGCGGGGCGACCGAAAACCGGCCAATCGACCGGCTGGTTTCTTGTTTTCAGGTGGAAAAAAAAAAAAACGAATTTTGAGGCCGCAAAATTGTGTTCTGGGTAGTTGGGCTCTTATAGGTAACGTTGAAATAAAAAAAACCTCGGCGAGCATAAATACCCCGTCCGTGTCCCTCAAAATAGAGTTTTGAGAGCCTTTTCAGAAAAAAAAAACTTGTGGGATTTTCTTTTGCGGGAATAGAAATCAGCACACCCTAGCGCAAAAGTTGAGCGACTGCAAAACTTGAAGCGGAAGCGACTTCTGAACACACACAGAAAACGTTAGCCAAGACAATACTTGCAGGCCTCTAAGAAACGCCAACAAAAGAACAAGCAGAAGGAAATGATGAAAGGCCACCGGAAAAGACAGAAAGTGTTTTGTTTTTTGTCTTTCTATGATTGACCTTGCACCCTGCTACGGGCAAGGATGTCCTGTCTCTTTGGCCAGTCTGCCTCTCCACTCTCGGAACACTGCTCTGTGGGGGGAACGGGGATAGCCTTGCTCTCTCATGAAGACAGAGACTCGCAACAGCAAGGCAGGAAGCAAACTAGGTGGTAACAGTGGGATGAGCTCTTAGAATGCAAAACAAGGAGTCTCTCTCAAAGTCGTGGGGCCTTTGGCATGGGGGTGAAAAATGAAGAAATCGACAACCACAAGACAGAAGGGCTTCTTTGTGTCCCTTGTGGCTTTCTTTTTTTGAAGTTCAGTTACCTGCACGCATCATTTGGGTAATCTACTTGCGTTTTTGTGCTTTTAGCAAAATGTGATACATCAAGCTGCGATTAATAAAACACACTCAAGGTGCGATTTTCTTGCGCTGCAAACTCATACATAGAGCGACCTTCTTTTCTGCTTGTCGTAACATTCACCAAAAAGTGTGACAACTATACTTGCATTTTGACTGCGATTTCCTATTTGCTTTTGTTGGCCGAAAATGGCACGCCAATCTGGTGTCACTGAAGTCGATCATACAAGCGGTGAAGTATCTTCGCAAGTAATTAAATTACTTGCTTTACTAAATATTTGTATCTCTACCCAATATAGGCCTCATGAAAGTAACTTAAGTAAGCACTCTTAACACATTTTGATGCAAGCATTTAGCAATTTATCTTAAAAATACTTTTTATTGACTTTCTCTATCCAACGACTGATATAAAATTTAGCGCTCGTTTCACCGGGCCCAGCATGGCAGGAACCGGAACGTTTATTTTTCCTGTTTCCTGATTCGCTAATTCCATAAAACCCGGATCGCTTCACAAGTCGCACTGTATATCATAAATCGTATGGCATCATGCAGCGAGTGCCACATCATTTGTTGGCAAGGACTGACGCTCTTCGTTTGACGACAAACGTTATGGCGGCAAGTATACAAGCATCCCAATCGCGCGCATAATTGAACCTTCCCGACAAACTTTTCATGTCATTTATCACAGACTATATTCTAAATATTTTGCGCAATGGGCAAGAAAGCCCTTCAAAAAGTTCCTACAGCGCAAAGGGGTATGCACCGGGTATAGATTTTGCTCCGTTAAACAACTTTGTCCGTCTTGTACAACTAACGCCACTACAGTTATGATGTTCGATGTGGTCCCAAAGTTGGCAACCTAGGCTTCAGCGTCTCCGAAACTCGTTCAGCGAGTTGAGTTTGTTGCCGGGAGGCCTTTCATGGCTTCGTTGATGGCCATCGCCCGTCGGTTTCAACCGGCAGCTGGATGATTTTGCCTTGTTTTTGCGTTCACGACCCAATTGAATGCTGCGGAGCGCCCAGTTGAATAGAATTTGACGCCCCGTGCGGTCTTGGTGACGTGGATGTCGCCTAGGCGACCACCTGCGCATTTAGAAGAATAAGGTCGCCCTTGTGAGCGGACGCACTTCGGCAAAAATTAAGCGCAATTCAAGAACTGACAGACAAGCAGCTTGCGCAGCGCCGCACGTGCAGCGTTAAAAAAAAGAATGTTGTCTGGCTTCTGAAAACGCGCATCGCATTTGGAATGCACAGTTTTCGTTCGTGGCGTAATAAAGAGTAGGAGTAGATCGTTCCGATGACTCCGATAACGATACCCGATACTCTGCCTCCCGCCTTTGCGCTTACATATATAGTATCGTTATCAGTATCGGGGGTATCAGTCGAACGATCTGCTAAAACTCTCATAAAAGTAGCATATCGGAGGCATCGGATACGGCTCAACCATTATCGTTTTGCGCGTAGCAACGATCACGACGCTCAAAGTGACGACGTGGTCTCTACTGCCGAGCTACGGTTTTTTGCATGTGACCTTTGCACGTCTTGGGTCCATTTATGGACGGTCGAACCATTTCCAGCGGCAAGCGACCTGCGGCTGCTGCACTACATTCCGCCAGTATTCTGGTGGAACGTCAATGCGCGCGCGCGCTCAATGTCGGCGCCTCTATCCGCATGTTTGCAAACAGCATCGAGTGCCTATTAGCGACGTGCGCGATCAAAAAGCGTTGCTGCGGTCGACGCCTTTCACGACTGGCCGAGAGAGCTCAGTATGACGTCTTGTAAGATTCATTCTGCTACGTGGGCGGAATTAAGGGCAACGTCGTAACTCCCACCGTGTTGCTGTGGAGGACGCTTGGCTGCTATACCGTGCGGTGGAAGCAGCGTGCTCGTTCGACCATGCGATGACGTCACATCTTTCGCCACGTGATCACTCGTGAGAGTGGGGTCGGGTGATAAAAGGGAGGCGGTTGAACGGTCCGGGCAGGCAGCGCGTTAGCTCCCAACCGTGCTGTCAGTTGTCTATACTCCTTTACACACACAACGCTCGAACTTGTCATCATCAACAAAATGATAGCATTAAAACCATTGAAACTAGCAATGGTCGTGACGTCTATTAGGAACCATAGAGGTGCCACGCGAAACTCGCCGCCATGCGATGGCAAATCCACAACTCAGCGCGCTATATCCAACGCCCAACAACTCTCACCCGTGTCTTTGAAAAGCGAACAACGGACGAAAAAAACAGCAATCAAAGGGACAGAGAAAGGAACAATGAGCAACCAGCTCCACTACTACCCAAAACAACAGCACGCGCCCCGCACGAATGCCGGTGTGGCACCAGACTAAAGCCCCGCTTATTTTAAAGGTTTACACTATTGTTCCCTGTTGCTGTCATTGCCAGTATTTTATCATCACCCTTCCGAAGTAAGTGTTTTCGTCGCAGGGCACTGCCTCACCGCTGGTCAGTTACTTCTGGTGTGATGTTGGAAATCCCGTCTCTGGCGATTCCACTGTCTACCCCACAACCCTGGCGTGAAAATAAGCTACAGTTTCCGGTATAGGTCCGAGCTTTACACTGAAAAGCGGCAGCAAAGTACACAAAGCAAATGCACAAACAGAGCAGATGCGTATGGGTACGGTAGCTGAATGTGCAGGATCTTCGCAAAGTCATGTCATCGTAAAGTGCGATTGCGTGAGAAGCCCACAGCTACATATGACGGTCATTTTCATCCTCTTTGATTATTTCATTCTTATGTACACTCGATATACCTCCTGTCCCCCTCTTGTTCCATATAATAACCTGGCTTAAAGACTGAGCGAAGAACGCGAGAATTGCTTAAGGCGAATCTTTGTTTTCATTTTCTTCATCTTTTTTCAGGTGGCGGCGGTGGAAGGGGGGACCAGGATTTTTCTTGCCTTCTTTGATCTCTGGCTCCTTTGGAGTTACTTGCAAAATGTGTTGCCAAGGACCTCCAGTTTTGACCTACCTGAGCCGGTTTGCAGGCGCTCCATCCTTTACGACGTTTATGTCCATGAAGATGCTTCGCGATCCTGCAGCTTGGCGTCATCGGCCTCGAATGGAATGTAGAGCCAGGTCTTTGACCAGCTGACCGAGGCAAGTCCTGCTCCCAGGTGCACCAGAACGTCGAAATCCAGCGTCGGAGTAGGGCAGCGCAGTTGTCGCTGCGGTAGATGGAATTGACGCCGTGCAGCACTGCGCGTTGGACAGCTTTGAAGCCGTTGGGGAAAAGCAGGTCACCCAGACAGCCGTGATTTTGGCTTGGATAGCTTCGCTTGTCTGCACTTCTTCGAGGATCTGATCCACGGGGTCGTTGGCATCTGAGCTCCCCTGCTGGTCTTCCGCTGGTCGTCTGCTCTGCCGGGGTCGACGTTGTTTGCACGCTTCAGGAGTTTCACTGTCCCTGTCGATGTTTCTGAAACAAGAACCTGAGCATCTTAACCTAAGTCAATTATTTTGCGCTACGTTGCTTCAAAGCTAGCGCAAGAAGCCGCAGTGCTCCAACTCTGTTAAATGTTGCGCGAGCTTACGAATGAGACGAAAGAGGTAGCCACGCGTTTCACAGCAGCGGGAGCCGCAGCACTGTAGAAGCCACGGTTCGGTGTTAGAGAGTTTTAGAATAGGGCAAATTTCAGTAAACGGTTAGCCCTAAAGCCCAGGGTCTGGAAAGCGGTGGGGCGCTCAATTTCTGGTAAACTCATGTAGCGTAAAATAATTGACGCCAAGTATGGGAACCTAGCGTATGCTGCGCATCCTTTGCATGATTTTGAAGAGATGCCCTTAATTCGCAGGGGTTTGTATTAGCACCTGCGACCATTTTTGAATCGCCTTTCAGTAACCTTCCGAGATATCGCGTTTGCAGGGTTTACTATCACTAAACAATAATTTTAAAATAACGAGAAATTTAAAATCTCCTTTCAGTTTCCCGCCACGTTGCCGTTTAACTACAGAATGCCAAATATGTCCTAAAAAACCCTGGTGTGATGTCACTATGACGTTGATTGTAAACCAGCCATTTCTAATTTTATTGGCGTGTAGGCTTTAAAATAGCTTGGATGGAAACAAAAAAATCAAGGCACATGGTGAAGGAAGCAGACTTAGTGCTGGTCATTAATTTATGATATATTTTCCTTTCAAATCGTTATCCTTTCGTTGTTAAAGAGAATATTCATTTTTTAAACACCAGGAACCGAAGAACATTAATAACAAATAATAAATTATCACTCAAAAAAAATGCGCTGAACGGTAAAAATCGTCGCTTGTGCTTTGATATCCGAATAATCCAAATTTCTTCCCCGATGAAAGTAAGAATACGACACCGAGAGTTGCTTGTCCAACCTGGCTATTTTTTCTGCTTCGACGATTTCTCGTGTCAGCTGATTACCGTCTTCAGGCAATAACCGCCCGGTTTTGGTCCGCCGAGCACCGCAGTCTCGGCAATGGATGCCTAGCTGTACCTGGAGATTGCTCTGCTTATGTTATAGTAGTGATGTCTCGCAACAGGTCATTCCAGACACCTCCCAGTTTGCTGACATACCAGACTACCGCATCGAGTGACGAATTGCATAAACCACCCCTTCAGAGCACGGAACAAAACGGGTGTGATGCTTTTTTTTATACAACCTAAGGTTCTATCGGAGGATGAATTGACTTCTTTACATAAACTAGAGAGCTTGTGTGGAGCAAACATCACTACGTTGATGTTCAGCACGAGTTGCTTATCTTTTTAGGACCATGAGAAATATAGTGAATATAAGGCACAACCGCTGGCCTTCGGTTTTCCGGTCCCCTCTCTAACATTGGGTTAAATTTTCTGACGAGTTTTCTGCGACAGATAATAATAAGTGAATATGGTACCCCCCTGATAGTAGCCTAGCTATCTGCGCGTCTAGTAGGCTAGCTATCCACGCGTCAAAACTAGTTTTAGTATGAACACAACAACAATGACTTTAATGCCTTCTCCATTGACATCAAGGACTTGTATTATGCTATACCCCAAGAACGACTTTTAATGTGCATTAAAACCTACATTGACTCTTTCGGCATTATCGCTTTCCAAAATGATTCAGTAATGTCCCAAAAGTGGTTTTCTTGAATAGCTTACAGTCTACCTAAAATCTATTTTCACCACGCGGGATGGAAACATCTACTGGCAAACGAAAGGTGTTTGCATTGGATATTGTATTACGCCCCGTCCTAGTAAAATATACTTAGCACATCAGGATAGAATCCTACAAAGGCGTTTTTGACACTTCAAAAGTTATAAAAGTGTTCCACTATGTAGAGGATTTTTTAAATTTTCTTGGCCCCTTGATGATGGAAACGACATTTCAAGTACTGCACCCAATGTCCTCTCGATTTTTAAAAGCTGTTTGGATCCTTTGGACATAACCCATGAACCTCCGGTTGAAGAGTCTCCAAAGCTTCTTAGACCTCAGACAGTTTTTTCTTTCTCAACACACTTGTTGGTCCTACGCTCTGAGGAAAAAGCCCTCCTCCATTACCAATCGGCCCACTCCAAATTAGTTAAGAGGGGCGTAGTTAACAACTTGCCTAAAATATGCCATCAAGAAGTCATTGCCTCGCATACTGTAAAAACTAGCCTCGACGCGCATGATAGCTAGGGCTACTATTAGGTGGAAAATTCTAGCTACTCACTTACTAGCATCCAATCGTGTGAAAAACTCATTCAGAAGGTTAAAATCCTGATTTAACCTACTGTGAGAAAAGGGGCCCAAACCAAAGGCCAGCGGATGTGCCTTATATTCACCGATATCCATCAGGGTCTTAAAAAGATAGCAACCGCGTAAACGTCAACGTAGTATTCTCTGCTCCATACAAACTCTCCAGTTTGGCGTAAAAAAAAAAAGTCAATTCATCCTCCGACAGAACCAGGTTGTATAAAAAAGCATCACACCCGTTTTTTCCGTGCTCTGAAGGGTTGGTTTATGGCAGTATCTCTCTCACCCGGTAAGCAGTATGTCGGGCGAACCGGGATGTGTCTGAATGACAGCTTACGAGAACATCACTATAACATAAACAGAGTAATCTCAGGTAACCTAGGCATCGATTGACGGAACTGCGGGTGCTACAGCGACTTGAGTAACCCGCTGTTATTGCCAGAAGTAATCAGCTGACACGAGAAATCATCGAAGCTAAAGAAATAGCCAGGTTGGACAAGCAATGCGTCAGTGTCACATCCTTTAGCTTTATCAAAGAAATAATTGGATTATCTCGAGATAACATCAAAGCACGAATAATGGTGGGGATTTTTTCGTTTAATTAATATTTTTTATTATTTTCAGTATTTTTTTTAATTAATTTATTTATTTATTATTTATTTCTTAATAATGTTTATCGGTTTCTGGTGTTTAAAAATTAAAAATGTTCTCTTTAACGGCGAAGGAGAAGATGACGACGATTTGAGGAAGAAGCAAAATATATCGCCAGCGTTGTTATACATCGTTTCAGCTTCGGTCCAGACGCAGCCAATGATACGAGCGCGAGCATGTGACCCTGAACGGTGCTTGCACTGCACGAGCGCGCGTGCTTGGCAGAGGACGCCGAAAGCCCGCAGAGCTCGCGCTTGTAGCATCGGCTGCGTCTGGACTTAAGCTGAAACCAGACATGTACACGTTACCCTGTTGGTATTTTTTTTATCCAGACGGCCGAGCTACACGAGCGTGCCCTGAACAGTGCCGTACTGCACGAGCGCGCGTGCTTGGCAGGACGCTGGAAGCCCGGAGCCGCCTTGGCATCGGCTGCTCTGTTCTCGTTCAGCTTGGGTCCAGACGTGCCGATGCTCATCGAGCGTTCCAACAGCGCCTGTACTGCACGAGGTGCTTGCAGGACGCGAAGCCCGAGCCTGCGCTTGTGAGGCTGCGTCTGGACCGCTGAACGAAGTATAAATACCGCTACTCGTTACTCGCTCAAAAAGTAACTAAATACGTTACTCGTTACCGATTCTCAAAGGAACGCGTGAGTTACCTCAAAAGTAACGAGTTACTTTTCACGTTACTTTGAAGACCAAATACACAACTGTTTTTGTTTCATGGTTTATTGTTTTCTTTTTAGTAGTCGTTGCCCTTAAGCAGCAGCTGCCTGTCGAAGTTTTCATCAGTTATGTTTCCCGCTTCCTTGAAAATACATTTCCGGTGACGCTGAAGCGTCGTTCTACTGACGCGCTCGAAGGAACGGCAGTGTTGTGCTTCAGCAAGAGCTGGTGAATCTTCGGGAACTGCGCCTTCATTGAGGACAGCGGGTAAGGGTTATGTGCCTTCCGTGTTTGCAACCTCCGGGTTTACATTCGGTCCGTACCCGGTTCTAGAAAGTTCAATTAACGAACCTGATTGTGCTCGCTGGGTGAAGGACATTCTCAGCTGTAGAGTTCAGTACAGCAACGTTTATCGCTGGACACGTCAGTCGAACTGTTCGACTGACGTGTTCAGCGATACATGTTGCTGTATTGTCATACTGTTTATTTGTTTTTCGGGTTTTCCATCTGCCTTTGTCGCAATAGACACATACTAAGGCTAGAATAAAAACAAGGCCGTTAAAGCGGTGTTGTACACGTTACTCCTCAAAAGTAACGAGATACCGTTACTCGTTACTTGGCCTTAAAAGTAACTAAATACCGTTACTCGTTCCTTTTCTGAAAAGTAACTAAATACGTTACTCGTTACCGAAAATAGTAACTAGATACAAGTAACTCGTTACTTGTAACGCGTTACGTACATGTCTGGCTGAAACGAAGTATAGTCAGCGCTGCGAGTCTGTTTCCTTCTTGTGTGCCTATGGTGTGACTGTATATCCGCGCTGTTCTATCAAAGCATGAATTACCAACTAGCCCAAGCAACCACATTATCAACCTTTAAAAATAGATTCCTCAAAAACGTTATTTCACACGTTTAAAAAAAAAAGAATCTTTTAGCCAAAGTTTTTTTTTAATACGACAGCCTCGAGCTTGTATAGTTTCCGCTTCGCTCGCACTTGGGTGAAAATGAGGGACAGGAGGTGGTGTTCAGTGGGCGCCATATATTTGAGCTGCAGTGTTCACAGCGCACGCTCAGGACGAGCGCTGACCTACCTTTAAGAACTACAACCTAGGTGGTGTGGTAGGCACGTTGCGGAAGCGTTGTGGAAGCTGATCGTACTCTCGCGCCCTGCGGCAACCTCAGCGATAGCCGCCGGTGAATACAACCTGCCTGACACCTCCTAAGGAAGAAAGCCTGAATTTTCCTGCGTCACTGAAAGAGGCCGCCGTATACGGCGCAGATTGGACTGCTGCTGCATCAGTGTTCGGCTGGGATTCATATTCTATGCAGCAACCCAATTTGTGCCTTACGGTGGCCTTCCTTAGTGACGCAGAAAAATTCAGCTCTCATGGTGTGTTTCCACTTGCGAATTCGCGGGTGGATCCGCGCCGGCAACGAGCGGTTTTGGAGCCGGGCGAGATCCGCTCAGCCCAAGATCTGGATCGGTTTCGGACCCATATCCAGATTATCTGCCATCGACGAGTCGATTTCGCCACCCGGCTTCAAAATCCGTTCGCCGCAGCGCGAATCAACCCGTGAATCCGCCAGCGTATTCTTTTTTAAGTGAAAGGGTTTTCAGAATAAGAATGAATAAATAGAAAAATGACCATATACATATGCGTACGTCTACAAAATGAAAATCATTCACTTTAAACATATCGCTTCAGCAACGCCCGTTTGTGCAACAGCTGAATCATCCTAAAAATAACCATATAACCGTACATTCTAATCCAACCTGCTTTTCGGTTTTCGCAATTTTTTTTTTTTTTGTCATGAAGAATGAGGTTTGTTACCGCCCGATTCATAATTAGGCGCACTCGAAAACTCGCACTTTAAATACGCCCGTTTGTTTGAAGACATAGGGCCCCCTTGGTACCATGTTTAGCCGTGTGGTGTGTAATTTCGGTGGAAATGCTTCTATCAAGGAGCTCGTGAACCAAGATCGCTGTGACAAATTAATGGTGCTTGAGTGCCACCCTCGTCGAGGTCAGTTTAGACGGGCACATTGCCGTTGTGGTCTGCCTTTGCGAATGAGTACGTGAAAGAATCGAGTGCGCAAAGTCGCCAAAGCTACGGAATGAACAAGTTATTCGCTTCTTGTTTCCTTTCGCCGTTTTGCCTGTCAAGGAGCGGAAGTCGCATTAAATACCAACTCACGTTCTAGCAGATCGACCTAAGAACAGCCCCGACGCACAGCGTCGGGCTTATTATTGATTCACATACGAACCGTTTCCTGATTTCGAACGAAAGGTTTCAAGGTAACAGTTTCTGGTTTGTCCTCGGTCGCTTTCTTTCCTGTTTTTAAGTAGTGCAGTAGACACTCTGTAAGACGAATGCTGAACTGCTAGGTAGGCGTGCTGAATTTCCGGTTTCTTTTCCTAGGCACTCGATCACGAACGGCGGGGAATTGAGTTTACCTTGACCGAGAATTCCCGCAAGAAGCCATGCGAGCAGGAACACCCGAAGAAGCATGGTGACGAGACGGGGACAATCTGAAACATTGCACAAATGGGGTTAATATACGTGAAAAGCGCTCCTTTCAGCCGGTCGCCATCTCGGGCTGACCATTTAAAACGAGTTGCGAGCGACAAGCTATCCAATCGAACTTACCACCTGCTTATCAGAAAGGCTGTCAAAAACAGACGCAGCGTAAGGCCTCGTAACTTCCCTATTAATCTCCTGTTATCGATTATCGTAGAATCTGATCTACAATGATGACTGTGGTAAACCGTTAATGAACCACTAAGGAATTTCGACCCCGTCGCGACTTTAACCGGCGAGCGCGGTTTAACTCAGTGGGATGTAGTATGACCACGGGTACGCTTTCAACGCCGATAAAAATGGATGTCCCAACGTTCAAGGTCAGAGCCAGAATTTCTACCCCCGGTGTGTTCATTGTAGCCATAGAAATCGCTCCTTTTTTTCACATACGCGCGGTGCGAACGCACAAAAGCGAGCATCAAACCACGCGGAACCGTACATTTCCTGACTGGACGTCCCATGACGTGGCTGCTTTCTGCGCACCTTTTTGTTCTTGGTACAAATGCAATGGGGCGGCAGAGAGTGGACAGGACGTTTTGTTCGAGCGTTTAGCCCCAGAAGTGGACACAAAAGCGGCAGTTTTCACCTTCTGTTTGCCACGTCGCCACCGGACAGTCGCTCCTGACTACAGCCGCTTGTAATCAGAGCCGAGAGTCGGACTGCAGCCCTTTTGCTCGCGGCCGAAAATGACTTCGCAATGTGAATGCCTCTCATAAATCGTGCAACGTACTATAATTCGGAGTGAACTATATATACGACAGATACCAGACCTAACGCAGCTTTGAGGTTGTATTAGTACATTGCTTCTTGCCCACACGACTGCATATGCTTTCGAATGGATTGCTTCCTTCCTTGGGGTAAAAGGCTATGCCCACTAACACACACAAAAAAAAAAACTGTTTCGTAGGCAAGGTTAGTCCTGAGTTATTTCTTTAGTGTGCGCTTATACGTTTAAAGGGCACTACATACTCACACTATGAAATGGGGCGGTGGGGGGAAAGGGGGGGGGCATACGAATTAATTGAGGCACGGATTGAAAAGCGTGGAGGGAACCGCCTGCATGATGACATGATCTCTAGTCAATGTACTAAAAGTTTCTGAAACATAACTTTTTTTTTTCTTTTTTTTTTTACGTTAACACATTTTATAGATACAATTAGCCATAAAGGAGCCGTCTCTTGTCTCTTAGCGAAACGACGGCTGCAATACCGAGTCTTCACAAAAAGTTTATTTTCGGGTATAACTTTTTTAGTTCTTCCTACCAGCTTTTTCTGCCTTAATTCGTGCCTTGTTTTTCGCAGATGCTGACTTGCACACCCTTGCCCGATATCGACATTTTGGCTCTTGAAGCGTACAGATCTCTTATAATTGATCAATGCTGCTGTTGGGCCAGTTGGTGCTGAAACTTCGAACAGCGGCAGGGTATAGGATATACTGGTTGAATGACGCGATGGTGCAGAGTATTTACACCCATGTTTTTCTGCATAATAAACAGCTGAAGTTAGCGCACTGTGTTGTCCTGTTCTCCCTCTCGTCCGTGTCTAAAGCGCTACAATGTTCTCGATATTATAATTAATCTTCTGCTGTTGTGAAGGCTAAAGGCTGGACTCCGTGAAGCGAAAAAACGGCGAATTTCGCTTCATTCGCTCGGCGTGTGGTGCGCGCAGAGCGAACGTGGCACCGAGCGAAGTTGATCGGTTGTTCGCCGCATGTTCGCTGCACCGAGTCCAGCCTTTAGTAGGGAGTTATAGCAAACCGTTACCGTGTTCCGCGTACCGCACTAAGGTAGTTTTTGAAGCATGCTTTTAAGCGCGCACCCGGGTGATGCCGTGCCCGCGGGGAGCGCGCTTAGAAGCATGCAACAAAGGCTCCGGTAGTGCTGTGCACGGAACACGGTAACGGTTTGCTGAAAGTCCCTGTTATCCATATAGAGTTGGCGCCTTCGGGGCCGTTTAAACGTTCCTCCAACATACCCTTCTGTTGAGTGGTGCTTACACAAAGCTTCTTGGCCTTCGTCGATGTCACGTGCGAAATGTGTCGCGTCGTTGTCGCCGCTCTACGGGATCCATTTGAAATGAAACGTTCGGAATATCTCTCGGTGATCTCAACCCCCCAGTTTCGCGAAAAGAGGCGAGTGCGTCATGCGAAGGCTTCCCGAGTTGGCTGGTTTTCCCTGGTCGCTGCGGTTCGCCGACTCCGCTCCGTGCTCCGTTCCAACGAAGCCGCTCGGAAGGCGGGCAACCGCTTCGAGGCGAAGCAATTTCTTGTCTCGTAGCGTGACCAATTAGGCTTGGTGTTTGCTTACTTTCCAACTTATATTTTTACCCTTTAAATTTGCAACAAAAACCAAGTTTTGTTTGTTTTGTTTATTTACATTGAACTTTTTTTTCTTTCTTTCTTCTAATGCTCTTGTTAAAGGGATGGTGAACCGAAATTTTGATTTCAGAAAAAACAATGCAGGAGATGTAGGCGGGACGCTACAGTCCCTACAACACTACTCGTAAGGCGATATCTCGAATGGACGGCCGTATTTTTGGAAAAAGAGGTCGAGATTGAACCAGGCCGACGAGGCGCGTGACGTCAAGATATCTCGTTTCCTCCTCTTTTCGCTTCACCACCTCAAGGCGGCGAGGCGGAGAAGACGCGAGGCCGTTACCTCTCCTTCTCGGAGAAACAAGACGTAAACATATCAATCCAGTGCGCCTCCTTTTTTTTTCTTTTTTTTTTGAAAAATACGGTTATCCGTTCGAGATATCGTTGTATGAGTGATGTTTTGGTGTTTGTTGCATCCCGTTGCACGTTTTTGCCGCGTGTTTTGTGGAATCCAGATTTCGGTTCAGCATCCCTTTAAAGTGTTAAATTTATTTCAATTATATTATTCGAGCAATCACTGTATGAATTTATCCTTTAACGGGTGGATAAATTGAGTTCGGCCAAGCGAAGCGATTTTAAAGCTTGCGCATCTCACGTTGGTCCCGGGTCTTACGAAACGCGGCCCATCATTTCCTGCAAGAACTGCATAGGGGGAAAAAAAGAAAAAAAGTTGAAGACAATGTGGTTGCGGTAAAGGGGTACGAAAACGAAATTCTGGAGCTAATTTCTTTGACTCAACATGACGCGGGTAGCAGTATAGAACCTCAGAAACATCAATATTTTCTAGAAAAATGCGAGAAAACATGATTTAAACTGAATTAAACGATAACCAAAAACCACCTGGTTGTCGGTTATGAAGCTTCAGTGGAATGTCGTGACCAACGTTACCCGATCAACTCAGTTGGCAAACTCGCACGGAGAGCGTGATCCCTCCTAAGACCCGCGCTGACACACGTCAGTTTCCGCTGATAACCTCTAGATTCGGAAATGCTGTTTGAAGCGTCATCCCTCTTGCCCGCTGGCTGCCGTGTTTTGAACTGCTGTTGCAAGAGGCGCCGCAGCGAGCAAGAAGGTTGGCGCTTCGAACAGCCTTAGCCCGGCTGAGGGGTACGAGAACGGATCACGCTCTCCGTGGGAGTTTGCCAACTGAGTTGATCCAGTAACGTTGGTCGTGACGGCATCGGCCTCCGACGGCAGCGCCACTATACGGGAAGTACGCTCTCTAGTTCAAATTACCTATAGACCAGTACGTAATACCGAAGATTTGGTGAAAAAAGCCAAAGCACAGTTGGCCACCCATGGATTCCCTCTGCCATCCAATCGCTTCCATCCAGCCTTTCACGTCACTGACTTCAGGAGCTGGTCGGCTGATGAACTATCTTTTTCTACAAGGCATGTGCTGCGTTCAACCTCGCCGAGGGACGCCGAGCTTTCGAAGTGACCCGGGTTTACGTCGCTGTCGCAGAGCTGTGCCGGTAGACGCGACAAACTACCGCGATGAACGCGGTGATAATCCAATTATCCGCGTTTTTCCACTGCTAGTTTTGCGCCCGCTGCACGAGTGGCAACTTTGGTGCGCCCCTCGAGTTTCCCACGAGCTTCAAGTCGTTCTAAAATTGACTGATATATTGGTTTTCGATTATGCTCAGCATGTTCCTAATTGAAACCATATAATTATTTTTACTAATTAAAAAGTTAATTAAGGAAGTTTAGTTAATTATCCGACTTATCGCAAAGATTAGCTACCTATATCATGTCCTCCTGGCCGTATAACTCACCTGCCCAAACTGTATTAGTGCTCCTTTTACGGATTTTTTGTAATAAATCTGTTCGAATTAAAATGGAAACCGATGTATACTTATATAGCCGGGGCCGAAATAGAACGAAGGTCAGTTATGGTTTTCATTCAAACGCCTTCCAACGTTCAATTAAAGCGAGGGTAATCTTTCCGCCCATACCGCCTTTCCGCCTTAATAAGAATGGCAACGGTAACGTGACAGACGTGGGAGGAGCGCGAGTGCGTAGATCGAACCTGGCTATCGATGCCTATCTTCCGAGACGGATACTCTTTGCAAGTCCAGCGTAGGATAAAATCGTCCAGCTTGTGATCAAATCGCCAGCATCTCTATATTCTGTTTCACACCAAGTCCAAGCGCTATAGGCCAACTCAACTCACTGACGTCACGCCACTGCGGTGGCGCTGCTGTCGGTACTGCGCATGCGCAGACGCCTCACTGTTCCCGAATTTTGTTTGTGCGCACGCGCAGTGCCCACAGATGGGTGTGGTCAAAGCGGGCTGGTTTGTAAACACTGTGTTGGTGTATACGATCCTCGGGAGTCAGTCAAGCAGCGCCAAAAGTGCACCGTCACGGCGCTCGTCGTTTCTGTGCTATCACCGGCTACAGACCGAAAGAAGCGCAGGATCGCGGCTCTGCACCTGATTGGAATTTAGCCGGGGGGGGGGGGGAGGAGGAGGAGGAGGAGGAGGAGGAGGACGGGGGAGGGGAGGCGGGGAGCAAAGGGACTTTGCTCCCGAGTAGGGAGGCTCTGGCGAGGGTGGGTGCAACTCAAAACCTGGAGAGCGTTTGTCAATTTAATGGCGGCGCCTGAGGGAGAGGATTCGGGAAAGCGATATGCGCCAATGTTGCCTGCACGAGAGCAGACGCCCGCTCGGTTGCAACTCTCTTGCTCCATGCGCCTTTCCTCCTCTCGCCTCCCCTTGCAAGCAACGAACGCCTTGGCGCAGCCTTCTCGCTTCCTTCTCGCTCCGAGAATTGCAAACGTCGAGTGGAGAAAGCAGGGTTGCCAGACAAGCAGCAACGTCCAAGATGGCGGAATTTACCATTTTTCGCGTTAAAAAAAAATACTTAGCCTATCGCAACAAAAACTGGTAGCTATGGAAAAGCAATCATTTATGCCTTGTGTAAATTTTTCAAGCACCTTATTTGGCTCTTATGACCTGAGTTAGGAAATAAAACGACTCTTTGCCCCATAGACTCCCAGCAAAATTTAGCAATTAAATGGCGTCCATGTCCCGTGATCCCCGATCTAGCAGTTGCGCCCACCCTCACTTGAGCCTCCCTACTCCCGAGAATTTCACAGTGTCGGCTGCGCTCGAACCTAAGGTGAAACAGAGTATGCAACAGCACCTCTCGCTCGTGTCATGGAAGGGCGGTATGATTGCTAAATAAGCCCGAAGCAACCTAAAGTCCCTGACTTTAAAGCAACCCAGGGCAAAAATAACAAACATAAAATGCGAAGCAAGGGTTCCAGAGGACGTTGACTGGAAGCTGGTGTACGCACCTGCGGGGGCCGCCCCAACCGACAGGCGTTGGAGCTCCAGACGGGATCGTTGTGAGGTTTTGCGAAGGGAATAATGGCGGCAGTCGGTCGAGCGTGATAGAGCGAGAGAGGGTGAAGTCACTTGGCTCGTATTTATGCCCCCCGGGGCATTTTTCTCGGTGTCAGCGCGTGACTGACTCAGATAGCCAGTGAAGCATCCACGCGAAACTTTGTAGAAAGCGTCGAATGTTTTCCACATCCGAAACGCGGGGAAGAATAAGCCACAAATAAACGTTGAAGGGTCGGAAATAACTTATGTTTGATCTGTTTACTTGCGTGCATAAATGACAAGATGCATTAAGAATGTGTGGAGTGCGCGGAATGGAGGCGCCGGCGATATGAACGTCACGATAAAGAACGGATCCTGACTACGCCTAGGAATTCCTGCAAATTCCTCTTGAAGTAGGGGTCGACTCAGCCCTTGTTTACTAATATCGTGAATACTGGTGGTGATAACACGGATTGAAAATGGGCGCCGAATGCGACTCATCCTTCTATCATCGCACGTTCAATAGGGATGGCAAAGTGGTAGGTCATTTGGCCAGTACTGTATGCTCTTTTTTTGTGCAGGTTTCAGCGGTGAAAAATTAGACGAGAGGGCGACGAATGTTGTCTTGTAAGCTCCGGGTGTGCCTGCTCTCTCTTATTTCGGGTAATAGATAATGTCATCACGCTAAGGACACACCAGCAATACTTATTAATGCACAGCTCCTAAGTGGTACAATCCTCTTGGCATAATATGGCAAAAATAGGTTTTGTCAGACTACATTATGATTTGTTATGAAGTGATATACGTATTTTACGGTGCTTCTACGAAGATGTGTTTCGTCAAAACATCGCATTCAAAGTTCTCTCATCGAAATGAATGGAAGAACGCTGTGTTTGTGTGCAGTGCCTCCACTATAGGGCTACTGTCATTCCTGCTTTGGTTTCAGTAATGACAATACACAATTCGTGAGCAAAACAAAGCAAAAACTATAAAGAGCATAAAAGGTGTCGCTGCGCCCATGAGTTTATGTTACAATGTCATAAAAGTTGCTCCATATGTTCGTGTAAATGTGCAAAACATTGGAAACTCGGAAATCACCAAATATCGCTTTGTGACATTACTTGTCAGAAAATGCCGTCTTTACGTTAAATTTTATCAATCTGTGATACACGAAATTTTTAGAGTCATTTTAATATTTATTCAGTGTATTTAGGAATTCTGCGGCTTTCCATTGCCAGCCATAGCAGCAGTAACGTACAATGTTAAAACATGCAGAAAAAAGGACATGCACACAAAAGCGGTCTAAATAAACACAGAAAAGGAACATGCTCACAAAAGTGGTCTAATTTAAGAAAGATGGCGTTATCAGCATCAGTAAATTTCCTAGCTGAAGAAAGTGCTGTCATTATTTAGCGATTCCATTATTGTATTGCCCGAGGTAAAAAAATATTTGAAAACGTGAGAATCTGTACTGGTGGATAGATTTGGTATGATTGATTCTGGACGATCCGGTAGAGGAGTACATGATATAATTATCAACATTGAGGTTAAATTTGCCATGAAGAAGGGAATACAAGTATTTTAATCTGCTTATTGTTGCCCTAGCTTCTAATCTTTGAACGCTGTACGATGTAGAAATATGGTTTCCGAATGCGTTGAGAATTAATCTAACGCCCTTCTTTTGGACGCCTTCCAATTTGCTTAATCCATCTGCCGTGTGGGGAAACCAAATGGTTCTAGCATACTCCAGCATACGTCTAAGTAGTGTTTTATATGTTATGTTTTTGCTTCGTTGTCGGCAAATTTAAGTGTGCGTCTAAAAGTAATAAGCTTACTTCTCGCCTTGTTCGCAATGTTGTCAATATGCTGGTGTTAATTCAGCTTTTTTGTTAACGGTAACGCCAATATATTTATAATGATCTACAGCTTGTATGTTGTTGTTGTTTTCGTTTACAGAGTTGTTAAAGTTCATAAGATTTGTTTCTGGGTTATTGACAACGCTAGTTGTTGTTTTTTTCCCGTAATTTATTTGCGTCTGCCATCTGCTTGTCCATTCCTGTATCTTCTGTATAGTCACCGCTAAGGGTTAATTGATCCTGTTGAGTTGCAATCTCAGAATAAATGACGCAATCATCTGCAAAAAGTTTAATTGGAACCTAAATTTATCTGGAAATATCGTTAAAAAAATAGAAAAAGTGGCCCGAGAACCGATTTTCGCGGTACGCCTGGGGTGACGGGAAGGTGTACGGATCGACTCACTGTTGATTTGGCCATATTGTGATCGATTAGATAAGTAGGCAGTAAACCAATTTAGCAAGTTCGTTTTATTTATTTATTTACATTGAAGTGAGCTGGAGCAGTAGTTCGGGATGTGAGACGCGATCAAAAGTTTTTTGAAAAATCTAGGAAAATTACATCTGTTTGTCGCCTATTATTTATCGAGATGGCTAAAGAATACACCACCTCTGTTAGCTGTGTGACAGTTGATAGGGATTTCCTAAAACCATGTTGACACGTTATTAGAATATTATTAATTTCGAGATAACCCATTATATGTTTGAAGATTAGGTGTTCGAGAAGTTTACAGCATGTACTAGCCGATGACTCGTGGTCTGTAACTCGTTGGGTTATTGCGATCACCAGATTTGTGTGTGGGTATTATTTTTCCTGTCTTCCATCGTGTAGGTAAAACTCCATAACGAAGAGAAGCCGTAAATATGATGTACAGATATTCGGACGTCCACTCTGCATACCGCTTCAAGAATTCATTATGCAACGAATCATGCCCAGGGCTCTTCTTAGGGTCAACGGGGTTAAGCAAAATTAAAAATGCCTGCCTCCGTTATTCCTATATGTTCTCGATCCCAGGAGAAATTTTGTCTTCAGACTTGGGAAGTACACCGTAGTCTTTCAGAAATGCGGATTTAAAGGAGCGTTAAATTCATCGGGAGTTATTGCAGAAGTAATTTCCTTTTTCGTAGGCGCGACATAACGCAACTTCTGAGGCGCACTTGAGAAATACGAACGCAACGTTACGTTAAAGAAAACAAAATGCTTTCATTGGGGAATTGTGTTTTTAGTTGGCTGTTTAACTGTTGTATAATCTGCCCCCGGTCATCTGCTCCTTGATGTTTAATGGTTCCTTTTGATTTCGTTTTTTTTGCTCGGGCAATTTTTTGCTTCAGGTGTAGTATGTCTCTTGTAATCCACGGGTTTTTCACGCGAGTCTTTTGACGAAATAGGTGCATATCGCTCGACGCAGGTTTGAACGATATGTTCAAACCTGTGTCGAAAATAAAAAAAAAACAACATTTCATTAATGCGTCTCACAGTTATTGCAAAATGAAACAAAATTATCCAACGAGGCTTCCATATAGTCGAGGACGCCTACATCATCTGCGTTGCGATAATCTTGTACACGAACCACATGAGGATCTGAGTTTTTCCTTTTGCCCAACTGTGTGGTTATCAATATTATTTTATTATCGGAGATGCCATCATAAATGTCACATTGTCAGCCGCTGTTTGATAGTGAATTATTTAAGAATACAAGATCTAGTGTGGAGTGAGAAGTACCTTGGCTTCGGGTCGTGTTCTCTTCGAGCTGCACTAAATTAAGAGGGAAGATGAGATCTAGAAGGGCTTCGCCATTGCATCTATCTACAGTACCAACCCTCAAGTCTGGCCAATTAATATTTGGTAAGGTAAAATCTCCCGCTAAAATGAAGTTACCCCAAAAATTAACAAATGGCTCTAGAATATCATTCAGCTCTTTAAGCACATCTAAAGTAGAATTCGGTGGCGTATACGTTGCGTAAATGATAAATGACATCCCTCGAACAACCACTTTGCAGAGTAATGCCTCAAAATTAGCCGCATCCGTCTGGAGAACCTATAACTTTATTGCCTTGTATGCGATTGCGAAATCCAAATGTACAGTGCGCGACACTGTTAGCGCAAACAAACTATCATTTTTGTTTTGTTTTAATAAAAAGGTTGTCATTAAAATTACCTATGTGGTGGAAAGTACTCATTTCGGTCTCACTAAGGCGGGAAAATTCGGTGCCCGCCGACACCCTTTTCGAATTAAAATGCAAAAACAGAGCCAATATCGCGTTCGCGCTAACAGCGTCGCGCAGTGTATACAGAAGGCCTACAAGTTTAAATTGATATCTACCGCAAAACTAAAGCGAGGAACTACAAACCCTGCAATATACAAATGTCGGGAGGTCACAAAAGGAACGAAGACAGGACGTCTCGATATCTTCCCGTGTCCTCACGCCTTCGTCCTAAGGGTGTGTGGCAACAAAAAGCACCACTAGTCTCCATGGTCACGTGGTAACTAAGAAAGTGCCCGACACCAAGTCCCGTCGGTCGACCAAGGCGCTTCCAAGATGCTTCATATTTGTAATTTGTAAGCGTGCTCGAGTCAAATCGGCCTAAGCTGCCGTCACACTTCTCGTACACATCGTACCAAAAGACACGGTCTACAGACATGGTGGCATCTGGGGACACGCCTCGTGGATCTTTGAAGGCTTCACACATTCTTCCAACCTGCCTAAAAACAGTTCTTGTACGACCAATCTGAGCGTCATACGAGTAAGAGTGCACTCCTCGGGCGGTTTTTTCCAGACTGTCTTTTGTATGATGTATTAGCAGTATGACCGCAGCTCACGTGGTAAGAAGGTTTCTAGTGTCGGCCTCATCGAAACACCTGAAGATCCCTGGACAACGCGGCTTCACGTTCTCGTAGTTTCGCCCAGTTCGTGCGACTAGCTTACGGTACGGAGGCGTTTCCGCGCTTCCTCCGGCGTCGTCCGTGCTCGCGCTAAATGGCTCTCTACGTGCGTCGTAAACAAAGAAAATAACGGCGTTCAGAAATCGACCGATTGAGATTATTGCAAAATTAACGAGCCGACGGACGAAGGCCACATCATCGGTCGACACGCTCGTAAGAACAGGCGGGAAACGTAATCGGCACATGCGCGCGCGGATATGAAAGGCAGATCCGTCGGATGGGGCTCTTGGAGCTTAGACGTACCTGAGGCGGCGGAGAGGGCGAGAGGCGTCGACGAGTTCTGCTCTGTGCCCAGGGGCCCGGCGACATGCAGGACGACGGGCCTCGGGGTTCGAGAAAGCCGAGGTATAGTTTTCGGCGTGCCCCTAGGTCTTTCACCGGTACACTGACCCAACGGGGCTCGGCGATCAGAATGAAACTGGTTCAGTTTCACCGCGGGAAGGGCGACGGGTGTCCTTGGTTCTCCCGAAGCAGAAAGGAGGCAACCGGTTATTTGGTAGTCCCCACTGCCGCCCTCTTACACGAGATACGCTAATCCTTGAGTTGAGCGCCAAACAAAAGGTCGGCCGATAGCACCGCCGCTACGACCTCTCTCTCTCTCTCTCTCTTTCTCTCTCTTTCTGGTGGGGAGATGCCGGTCGATCTGACGTTTTCTGTGGAAAGTACGAGAGCCAGGGCGTTACTCGCGAAATGACTCACGTGATTGAGCCCTGTTCGAATTGATCGTGTTCACGACGGAAACGAAAGTTAACCTCTACGCCCCGTAGACGCCAAGTTTTTGCGAGTGACTTTTACCCTCGGAGCAGGGGTTTATCCAGAGTTTTCAACCTCGGAGGGGGAGGGGGGGGGGGGGGGAGGTCTCAGGCTCAACCTTGGGTGGGGGTGGGGGGGGGGCTGGCTGGCTGGCTGGCTGGCTGGTTATGAATCACAGCCTCGGAGAATCAAGTCGAAATCAGAACATGGCATCTGAACGGACGATGAAACCGCCTTGATCTGTCAGTCTTGTGACTCTGTTTGTTTAACGTGAATAATATCGCCTCTCCAGCACTCCTCAGGACTATGTTAAGAGCGTGGGCTTGTGAATTACGTGATCAAAAGCATCAATACCGCATTAGTAACGCAGTGACAGTTCCTTCTTCGTGGTCATGTAAAGAATGATTATTAAAAATACGAAATTTTGGACTACGTTACATGGCGTCCTGGCCCTGGTGACTGCTGAAACTGAAAAGGCTCTGTGCACATTACTTATGATATCTTTTAGTTCTAATCGAATAAAATCAAACGAAACGTATAGTTTTTTTTGTTTGTGTGTGTGTGTGTGTTGTGTGCGTGTGTGTGTGTGTGTGTGTGTGTGTGTGTGCGTGTGCGTGTGTGTGTGTGTGTGTGTGTGTGTGTGTGTGTGTGTGTGTGTGTGTGTGTGTGTGATTTCTCCCCGCGGCGAGTGTCCTTCGCGTGATTGTTTTCAAAAAATTCCCGGACAACTTTTTTTGTTCCGAAGTGCAGCTGTCCTTGGAAAGTTAATGAGCACGTTCTCCTGCCAATAACCAGGGGTGCCAGCATGTTTTTACTTTCTGTTTCAAATGGGACCTTTGACGACAGCTAAGACCCCTGTGTATGTCAGCTGTGGCGGTTGGTGGGGGAATGTGTGATGACTCACCCTAAATTGAAGAAAACAAGTCCCGGTGCCCTCGAAAGAGGCAGAAGGGTGCGTACCCACAAAGGACTCGAGGCCGAGCGTTCGATCTTGAGTTGAATTATGTATTTTTATAGTCGCTAATACGTCATTGTTTTGTATTGGTTAACGCTGCAATGACACCGACCAAGCAACCAATAAATAATTGAATTCATCTAAAACGCACGCGTATAACCATTAAGCGCGAGCTTCGTTATTTATTTATTGTGTGTGTATGTATGTGTGTCTGTGTGTGTGTTTTTACACCCTCGGAAGTAGAGATATTACTTTAGCAGAAATCGCAGGTTCGGGAGGTTTTGGTAATGAATCTGTGTGCACACTTCGAGCACCGGCACGAGCCTCTCATCTGAAAGCCTATCTTGGCCGCTCGTGTATTCGTAACCGCGGATTCCGAAGAAAGTGTGGATTCCGAATAGCAATGGCAGTATAGTTGCACGGCAAGCAGCATCACACTCGTGGTTAGTAATATATACTGTATATATACAGTCAGTTCGTATTGTCCTGTCCTTCTGTTTCCCCACTCTCCAGGGTTAAAAAAAAATGTCAGTTTTTAACCAGCTCGCCTGCACCCTTGCATAAACTTTAATAATCTACCATTTGCAGAAATTGTCAACTTCGCAGGATTTGGTATGAGCCTATGAGGTGCGCGTGGCGACACGAACGAAAGCAAGCACTTCACTTGAAAGATTGCCTCCTTCAAACGGGCGCTCGTGCAAAGCAGCTGCCTAGGTGCGCCCACCACTGTGCTTTCAAACGGCAATTGTGAAAATGGATCGATGTAGGCGATGCATGTGTAAGCGATTGCAGTCCTTTTAGGCTTGATTTTAAAATTGATTCTGCATAAAATCTGTCGGTAACTTTTTCCGTGCAGGAGACCACCTTGCAAAGCTCGCGCTTGGAGCTCATAGGGTAGAAACCGAGGAAGAGGAGGAGATGGGAGTGCGCTGAGACGTCGGAACAGCTCTGGTTGCAATGATGAGTGGGTAGACGCAAAGCTAGCCGCCTTTTGTCTGTACTCGCTGTTCGAACGCGTTCGCGCGCCGAACACTGGCGTCCGGCGCTCGTCGTTTGCTTTCAAAGCGTGAGTATAGAGGCCAGTGTGTCGACCCGAACTTTTTACCGGGGTTCGGTTCGGGTTCACGGCGTTCGGTTCAGTTCCGGTTCAGTTCCAGCAAGCGAAAATAACGGTTCAAACCGTTTCCAACCAGTTTGAGCCGCTAAATTGAGAACATAATTTCCGCGTTGTTTTGGCAATAGGCACTACTTCCGCCGTAAAACGAGTAACTATATACTGGGTGAAACAAGGAGACGGCAGGCTCTTTAAATCGACCGGAAAATTCGGTTTCTTAACCTATCGCGCTACGACTTTGTGCAGCGTTGCCCACAGATGGTGCATTTTTTTTTGTAAAATTTGCAAAGAACGAACTTATTTGAGGAAAAAGTAAAGAAAGAAAAAGGCTTAGCTCCTATGGAAACGCAGCGACGCCACTGGTCTTCAAACAACACGGCGCCGTTTCGCACGGGAGACAAGAGATGGCGCAACGAACGCCGCCAACGAACGAGCATACGGCGCCGAGAGCCGGCACTTTAGCAGACGATCCTTTCGACCCAAAAGCGGCTCGCGTTCCGCAGGCGGCGACAGTCGCAGAAACAAAAACAGGCGCGGTAACAACAAGGAACTGCAGTTCCTTGTCTGCTGAACACGCCGGCTCTCGGCGTCGTCTGCTCGTTCGTTGGCGTCGCGACCGCTTGCGCCATCTCTTGTCTCCCGTGCGAAACGGCGCCGTGCTGTTTGCAGACCGGTGGCGTCGCTGCATTTCCATAGGAGCTAAGCCTTTTTCTTTCTTTACTTTTTCCTCAGGTAAATTCGCTCTTTGCAAATTTTACAAAAAAATGCACCATCTGTGGGCAACGCTGCACAAAGTCGTAGCGCGATAGGTTAAGAAACCGAATTTTCCGGTCGATTTAAAGAGCCTGCCGTCTCCTTGTTTCATCCAGTAGATGGTATTCACTGGCGGCCATAGCTGACCTCGCTGCTGCTAAGCACGTGCAGACGACAGGCTTCCACAATGTTTCCAACACGCACATTGCACACCATCAAGGTTGTCTTCTTTGGGAGATAATAAATAAGAACTGTATCCCGAGCATGCGCTGTGAGCAGTCACCTCAAATATGGCATTTAGTAAATAACACCTGTAGTTTATTTTACCCTGTTTACAATCCACTTATATCTTCAGGTAGCAAAATGTTTTTGTTTTTTTTAAATACGCTACTTAATTTAGACGCAACAGTAAAAGAAAATCTAGATTAGCATTCAAAACGTCGTGTTTACACGACTCAACATCCATATGTTTACCTCAGTCACATATATTTTACCTGAATCGAAAGGTTGTCACGGAGTGTGGTAGGTCGCCTAAATTACCCGTGATTGGTACAACTTTGCGTCGCAGTATAAAAAGTTGAATCGTATAGCTGTGCTCTTCAACTAAGAAATTAATTACAGTGCATAAAATCACGAAATGGGCACAACGTCGCCATATATATCGTGAAATATAGTTTACGAAGCATGTTTCACAATATATGATGACGATGCAACGTAGCTTAAAGCAATATACTATTTTCAAAATGTCGCGAAAGTTTTGGGACAAGCCCTTTCAGACTACATTTTATAGAAACACTGAGCGGCAATCACAACGCCTGTTTTCCTAACCAATATTGACTTCGTTCGAGTTGCGTACACCTCCTGCACCGGTCCAGACAGGTGTAGGGTACTTCCGGCCGTATCTGAGTACACTGGCCTACACTTTTCTGCTCCGGTGCAGGAGGTGTAGGTAAATCGAAAGGAGCTTTCAGCACTGTGATGCAGGCGAAGAATCATGCAGATAGGAATCCGGATCAACCGGCATAGCCTGGCTGTTGAGGTTTGTTCTTGACAAGATGCCGGTCAATTCAATTTGCAGATAAGCATCGCCCTTGCTAATTGATGATTTTTGTTAAATAGAATAAAGTAGTATTTCATGCTCTACTCGATATGGCAGCTACTTAATTGGTCACTTTCTGGCGGTTTGCGTGCGTAATCGTCATAGTTCCGCCACGCGCATCTGTGTACTTTGCTTTTGTCCAACCCACAGACACATAAAAGTTCTGTTCATCACATAAAAGAGGCAATAACAGACTTCTCTATGTTTTATAAGTTATATATGTGTCAGGAACAGTTGTATAAATCAGCATCAAAATCAAAAATCTGTCTATAAGGCTCTCTCAAATCACTGATACACGTGCCTATCGAGGATAAAAACGCCGGAAAAGATTTGCGGAGTATCTTTCAGATAATTTGGGGGTGCATTCACTTGTGATGTATATCTTTAAGGTGATCGGCCTTTTATTAATGTTGTCAAATATTCACTCAGTAATTAAATATATTTTTACTATTAAAGAAATTTGACTGTGTGGATACTTTCAAATTTAATAAATAATGACAATAAAATTGTCTGTACGATACTCGAAAATATGCCAGCTGTTGAGCCGATCTGCGGAAACGTGCTTTTTTTTTCGCTGTTTGGCAGCATGAAACACGGGGCCGCGGGGTATGTCAAAAAGGACTTTGTGCTCACAGTAGAGTTTGGAGGCAAAAACACAAAATGTGCAGAAAGATAAAGGTAATAAATTGTATTCTTCAAAAGAATCCCATACACGATGCTTTACTGCAAAAAGAATACATGGAGATGTAATGATATTTGTAATTACATATGAACTGCGCGAAGACGGACGAAGATTCCTATAATCCTAACATAATTCACATTTGGGCATCAGCTTGCATGAACTCCAAACTTTTCGAAATACTGCCTCGGGAGGCTAATGTTATATTAGGTTTTACGTGCACTTGTTTTGGGCCCTCACTTTACAACTCTGTGCTTTATCAGTCATGCGCGCTCTAAGATTTCATTAGGCTGCCGTATATCATCGCGAGACTGCTATAAATACTGCACAACTTTATAATTTCGACGACTACTTTTGCTAGTGTTGCGAACATCGCATTTCACCAGAAAACTGAACCGTTTAACATGGTTTGCACGTGACGTCATCGCACTATGTACTGGTGGTCATTACGATTTGTTCTTGCTGAGGAAATGAAATTCGGTGGTGCAAAATGCACGCTGCAGAAGCTTCGCGCTCAATGCAAGCCATGTATTTGAGAGAGACAAATTATTTTTTCTCGGTGCGGCGTCGTGAGGAAGGGCGCGCGAGCGTTTGCACCACGCAAAACGCGCTTTCTGCCAAGAGTGTTTTTGCCTTGCAAAATAGTTTTTGGGGCCACGCCTTCTGTTCTGTGCCAAAGATGCGGGGCAGAAAGTCCTTTACAACAAGTGTTTTTTTTTTTTTAAACTCGCCCCCTTTCTTTTTTTTTCCCCCCGTTAATAATATTATTTTATTATTTTATTCCTGATAAGATCATATGTTTTTGTTTATTCCTGAGGGACTGCCTCCTCAGTTTGGGAGTGTTCATATGACAATTTATGTCAGTTGTTAACAGTAAAGGCCCGTTGACACTCTTGCGACCGAGTACGACCGAGAGAGACGAGATCTGTTAAAACTTCTTAAAATTTTTTAAAAGGAGGGAACACACTGACATTGTGGCGCCATCTATGCGGTGACCCTGGAACTGTATTTCCTAAGAGCGATGGTTTTTCGGGATTTCCCAGGTCAAATGTGTATAAAACCCAAAAGAAATGCTCGTTTATAACATTGACAAAAGTTTTCGAGCCAAGAAAGAAAGGATAATGCGCGAGAGAAATAAAAAATATGCCGGACCGCCAAGTTTACACTGCTACCCAATAGATTGTGTCAGTGTGTCCTCTGGTTTAAGACGTTTTAAGGAACACAGTTTTAAGAGGTCGCAAGAGTGTGAACGGGCCATAATCCTCGCATTGCTTTTATTTTGCAACCAAAACCTGTGAAGTTTTCACAAAATACGGCGGAGGCTTGGGGAAGAACTTGAGAACGACACTCCTGTGGGAATTGGAGCGGTTGCGAACGTTCAGCTGTCCCATTGAGGCCACTAGGATCTTTCTTTTCAGGTATCCCTCCTGTACAGACTTGTAGTTCTATGTAACGTCGAAGTAATAAGTCACATTTAGTAATAAGTAATAAGTCACATTTCATTCATTTATTTCTTTTGGCATACATTCAAATGACGCGGGCTGACGGCAGATGTGGAGGAGACGACAGGGAGAAATGCTCACAACGTTTTACTTTTACCGACGTTAAAGTTGCCAGCTGCTAAGTACTTTTTTGCTTCATTGAAAAGCGTGAGATGTGTTATTTACCTAGAAATATTTATTTTATTCAGATATGAGACAGCGGACTGGTTTTTTTTACCTATACCTCACCCCCATGGTAGGCATCAGCAACGTAAAAAACGATGGAAACATGAAAAAAAAGGAATATTCTTTAACAGGAAACTTTTCTGGTGCTAGAGGAGGAAGAGAATTATACGCGCAGAAGGGAAAAATGGACGGAGTTTGTCGTGCAAGGAAGGTTTACGCAGGATGACCCTAGGTGCTGCATGTTTCGATGCATATTTAGGCGTGAAAATAAGTTCGCTGCTGTGTATTTTTGAAAACATGGCGTCTCGGAAGAGCAAAAGTCACACTGTGATTAAATTATCGATTATGAGTTTGACAGCGACCAAGATGATGTCAGTGACAACGTCCTCCATAAACGGTTCCGTTTTCGGTCGATTCATCGGGTAATAAATTAGCCAGTGAATAATGCTTTCGTCGGTTAATCGGTAAATTAATTAAATCCAGAGCCTATTCGCAGCGACAGGTTTGGGTATTGTTCTATTCTGCGGGTTGCAGAGTAAATACCTCATGGCCGGCAAATTGGCAATATAAAGCAGACCATTTATAACCTCAAAGAACACCGTCATATGTACAGATCGAACATTGGCTGTTCAGGCGGACCAAGATGTTTGCTCTGGCTGGCCTCTCGATGTTCGATCTGTACATATGATGGTGTTCTTTTGATGTTATAAATGTTCTGCTTTCTATTGACCATTTGCCGGCCATGAGGTATTTACTCCGCAACCCGCAGAATAGAACAGGTATCGCCACCTGGTGGAATTTTTTCACAACCCAGAGTGAGGACACTTCAAACACTGTACTTCAACTTCCCCTGCTGGTGCAAGCACATGCAATGCCAAACTTCTATGTACTATGAAAATTAAAACATATTCTCCTGGGTAGCACGTGCACGAGGAAAACAGAAGCGCCCTAGCGAGCTTCTCGCCGCCAATAGCTTATATGTGGAATCGCCGAATCAACTCGTGACCCCAACTCTGCTCGTGACCCATGGGCACATGCTGCTGGTTCGCTATAGGGAGTATGCACTGGACGCCATATTTGAGGGCGCTGTGTAGAGCGCATGCTGAGAACGAGCTCACATTAGTATAGTACTAAAACCGGCAATTTTGATGGTGTGGAATGCACGTTGCAAAAGCACTGTGGAAGCTCCCGTCAGCACGTGCTCAGCAGGTGCGCACAGAGAGGCATGGCCGCCAGCTAATATACTGGCGATAGAGACCTTTGGTCGGAAGGCCATTAAAATGCCTGTCAAATAGGAATATAAGAATACTGCGTGAATGCACGTTAAACACCCCGGGTTAGCAGTCGTTCAGCACCGGCTGAATTCTCTCACTTTCTAAACGTTCAATGGCTGATATGTTAATGGTTGTTCATTTGCTGTTGTTGTTTTCAATCAATCAATCAATCAGTTTATCTTTATTGTGCCCCGAAACAGCTGGAAGGCCTTAGAATAAATGACGTACACGAGGTGTAAAAAAAACCCTAACGAGTAATCATATGAGCAATGCACTTTTCGTTAACTTTTCAAAATTAGTGAAGTCCACATCAGAGTTATTTGACCTGTGGCGTCGGAGCAGAAAGAAGGGGGAAAGGGGGTGTCTCCCTTCCCCGACATTTGTCACATAAAACGGCAGGGGTGGGATACGAAGGTCGGAGAAGGCATGTCTAACGACGTGAACTGCCGCTTGGTTTTCCGGAGTCCTCCCTGTCTTCGGATTCCCCGACGGATGTGGGAAGTGTCTCTCGGCTCCTCGTTTGGTGGTTCCCTTCCCCTAACCTCGCCCGTCCAAGCTCGGTGGGGGAACGCGTGTGGCCCTCGGTTCTGAACTGCCCTGCCCGAGACTCGGGTTACTCCCGAGGCCATGGGCGGCAGACGGCCGCCTCTGTGACATCCACACTCGGCGAAACCCGCTTTCCTTTGACTCTGCCCCAAAACAAACCAAACACAAGACATATACCAAGAGGTCTTTGAACGCAACAGGGTTTTGCCACATAAAACGGCAAGGGCAGACCCGCAGGGCAATATTCGTCTGGGGGAGGGGAATTCCCACGCTTGGTGTGCGAACCTGGGTTTGAGTGTGAAGAACAAAGGGCAGTGCGAGAAGAGACTCGGAGGCGAATGTACGCATCACGTCGTCAAGCGGGGCGACGAGACCGCTGTCGACGGCCCCACGCCAAGTACAGGACGGAGTCCCATCGAGTGTGTGCGCGCCATCTCAAGAAGTGGGTGCGAGACCAGGGGGCCCCGCCCATAGTCAGCCAGCCAACCGCCGGAACTCCTCCACCTTGGACGGACCACGCAGGCAGACGTCGTCAACCATTGACACACTGAGATTAGACTTATTTTGATTCGGTTAATCGAAGTAACTTTATCAGTGATTGTATAACCATTGGTGAACACAGATTTGTGAACCATGTTTTTGTAAGAGTTACATTCAATATTACAAAAGTGATTTGCATAAAGTGTATGTATCGTAATTAGCTTTCTGACTGCAACCAAATTAAATTATCTTCGTGTTTTTGCCATACCGTCTCCGTCTCTCTTCACTGGTCAGACTCTCTACCAGAGCGTGGACCTATCGCTCGGTCAATGGTCCAGCCTTTAACAACGTCCGTCAAGCCCAAAAAAACTCTCTCTCGATTATTTTTTTTTATGACAGACATTGCAGAATTTTTATGTTAACAATATGGGGGAGGGAGAGGAAAATCTCGCTCCACCCCCACCACCACCAGGGCCGGATTTTCCAGGATTTAAAGGGTTAAAATGAACCGGGCCCTTCTCGGACGGGCTAAAAAAATGTCGGCTGTCGTAACTTGGCTTGCCAAATACAAAACTTAGCTAAATGACAGTCAGATATTAAATATGAAGGCAATAAATGGGCATTGACAATTGAATTAGTATGTGCCTTCATACATGTGCTATGTTTGTCTCTTATTACTGTCTTAAGCATGTTGCAACGATTTTATTAGAGACAGGGCGGACGACCGTGCGAACGATTACTTTAACACAGTTCTTGAACCACAAACGCCGAAAAACAACACTCGAGAAAGGCGATCGGGCCAGCATGGTGCACCGTTGCGCCGAAGCTGTGCGTCTGGTTGAAATCTAGAACAATTTTGATTCCACCGCACCTTTGTGCACCTGGCAACTTTGGTTCTGGCGTCCTTGGCTAAACACACCTACACATCTTTATTGTCTCTCCGCGCGAAAACTCTAAGATTTCGAGAAAAAAAAAAAAAGAACGTATGGCCATTTTTGACTTTGTTAGTCTTCTTTTCTGTGAGATTTATGCAGTAAAGTTTTCAAGAATAAACCGTTGGTTGTTTTTTTTTTTTTTTCTCCTGTTCTTGTAAACTAATTACGCCTGGGTTTATTGCTAACGAAATCCGGAAGGTCATGTTAAAGCATTCATTTCAACAAATGAGACAGGCTGCCAAAGAGGCCCCTCAACGTGCGGTGTGCAGAGTTTCTGCAGGCTGTGATGCTGCTGATGTATATATATAAAAAAAAAAGAATGATACAAATCGGGGGCACACGAGGAAACAGGCAAAGCCACCCGTAACAGTTTCATATAATTTACAAACAGAATTTCGTTAGACGCACATGTTATGTAATGACTGAGGAGGGTGCATTCTTTTGGCTTTGCAGTCTCCAAAATCTCAAAGAAGAGTTGTACAAAGCGGCATATCTATGAAGGGTCCGAAGCTTTTGCGATTATCCAGGTTAAAGGGGCGTGCAGAGCTTCGGCGATTTTTCACCTGCCACCTCTGCCGAATCGAGGTAACGCGGAGGCCTACGTATTCTAAGTGAGCCGATTTAAACATGGCCCATGTCGTGGTACATGGACAAAAGCTTATTGCGGCAAGTATTGCGCACCGAAATGCAAGTATAAATTGTAAATGGAACCTCTGCTGACCTGGCTCTTCAATTTGTGTACCCCCAAACACATGACACATAGACGCTTTCTCCTCTGTCGTATACGTCATTGCGGGAAATCTTGAATTTCAGATCACAGCCAGCCAGTTGTCTCAGCATTTTTACATCGCTGGAAAACAGGCTATGCGTTGCACAAGTTCGTCTGCTTCTCTGCACAGGGGTTGCGATGATGTCAGAATGCCGAGCTCTGATTGGATGATTGAATAAGAAATAGTGGGTAGAGCTCGAGGCATCTAGCATTCAGGTCTACCCACTATCCTTCGAATCGAAGCCAATCAGAGTCAGGCGTTGTTCTGACGTCACCGCAACTTCTGCGCAAGAAGCAGACGACTTGCTCTGCGCATACTTCGTTTTGACGCTACGAGCTGATGGGACCAATCAGGCAGCGTCAAAAGCGCACCGTCATGGCGTTCGTCAATGTTTCTGTACGTGTTCTATCATCGCTGAACCTATCGTAAACGGAAAAGGCCCAATGACTTGCGCTTTTGAAGCTGCTTGATTTGTACCATTACCTCGTAGCGTCGGCTGCGTCTGGAAATGCGCTAAACTTCCTTTTTAACGCGACAGCGTTAAGGAACTCGTGTCGCAGAAAAGCCGGCGTCGGCGGCGTCGTGACGGGAAAATCCTGATTGGTCAGTATAGGTTATGACGTCACAGCTACATGACATCGCGCGGGAATTTAAAAAATCCACAAAGCTCACGTGAAACGTGATATCTCGCGTGGAATGAAACTGATTAAAAAAGCATGACATGTAATGAGAAATCAAGGTCGCCGCATGTCTCAAATGATTTCACTTTATAAAGTCATTCATTTGCATAAAGAAAAATTTAAAGAATTTTACGCGTGATTCGAACCCATGACTCCGATTGAAAGCCGGACACGCTACTGACTAAGCCACGTCTTTTTTTTTTTTTTTTTGTATTGATTAGGCTATGTTTGCCGCACTTCCTGCTCACTGGCAGGAGGAACATGAGAAGGCGATGCGAACGGGGCCCGATAACGCTATTTCTTGAGATGAAAACGACTATAGAGTCATGCGTTGTGTGATTTGCATACGCGCTTAGCGTTATATTTAATAATAATAAGCATTTTTTTTAGTTCCATCGACGATACATTATCGATGGAGGAGGCCGAGGAATAAAGCTGTTCATAGACAGCTTGACGAGCCTTCTCGGCCCCCTTTCAAAGACACAAAGAAGTATTTAAAAAAGTACAAAAAGGAAAAAAAGAGAAATTATACAGTCCTATTATAAACACTCAGAAAAAAGCACAAACAACATACACACACACTATCGCTCTAGAAACAAAGCATGAAAAAAACATACGACGAAGTTCAGAAAATGGAATTGTTTCTACATTTTTTTCCTCATCTAGATCATTCAAAAGCTTAGGAAGCGTAAGCTCTAGCATTTGATAGCCGTAGTTATTTTTAGATCTAGGAACTTTCCAGCATTCGGCATGACGAGCGGAGTAAACAGGCATAGAACCATGTAAAGAGGCTAATTCACTCAATAAAGTTGATTTTCTGATGTGTTCAGATTTAAAACAACGTGAAAGCTTCGATGAGGAAATGACGACTGTGCAAAGTAGCATTGTGAAATCTTCTCAATTTCCACGCCTCGAGCTTCTCTATTTTATATCTCAGCGAAAAACATTGTTACGGCGTTCACATGTAGCTGAATGTTCCTCCCAAGAACATGGCTTTCATGTATATTTTTAACAAAAATATCTAAATTATGACCCGGACCATCATTGCATGAACTGACGTGGAATCACCCTTAAGTAGGATATTTTGAAACATTTAGAGGAGCTTCGTCGCCTAATTCCCTAATTCGTCTGATAAGTGTTCGTTTTCTGTTTCTTAGCAAAGTCAGTAAAAGAGTTGTGCCGATTTTCACGGTTAGATATTTTAAAAAAAATTACCAGTATCAGATTAATAAGAAGCACTAAGTTAGCGGAAAATGTAAATATTGTCCTATCCCTAAAGGAAAAATACTGATAAGGTCAGATATGTGTTCGTGTGACTTCGATGTAGAGCCTTTTTTTCTCCTGATATTGGCTATCAGAAAATGGTCGCTTCTCGTGTAAAGGCGAGAAGTAATAAAAACTCCTCGTATATTTGGGATAGTATTTCGGCATAGAAAAAGTATTGGTCGGCCCTTCCCTCGTAACTCATAATCTGGCCCTGACCGCCACCACTCCCGAATATAGTTCCGACGCCTCTGCATTTGACTGGTCATATATAAGCTGCAAGTTGTTTAGAAGAGCAGTTTCCTCAGCAGAGAAATGTTACGCTTCGAAAGTTTGTGATCCCTGAAATACACATTCGAAGAAACTTTCAACACTAGGATAAAACTTTTTTTTTTTTGTCATTGGAAAATGAAGACGTTTGACGGCGCTCGGGGCAGTAGATGTGGGACGCACTCTTATTTGTGCTCGAAAAGTAAATGTCTATGTTGCGTCCCAGGTAGCATTATGGTGAGACTTGGAGCTAATCGAGTTTGAGCCACGTTTCAAAAATTAAAGTTTTATTCATTTTATACGCTTCGCACTTTATGGGACCGTTTTTTTTTTTTTTTTCACCTAACATGTATTATTTTCTTAGTGTTTTTGTTGTTTTTTTGTTTGCTTTTTGCTCGTATGAACAAACTCCCAGAAATTATTCACCGTGGGCCCCATCAACAAAGTAATTAAAAGTGACTTCTGATCCAGGCAACTGGTGTTCCACCTCTGTAGATAAATTATGAGTCTCGGGAATCGTGATCTAAAGGTAATGTGGTTCCCCGCAAGCAGGGCCGGCCTTACACCATCAAGCGCCCTGGGCAAACTCCGGCCGTGGCGCCCCCTCCCCTCCCTTATACGCCCATATCTACTAGCTACGACGTCGCCAACATCACGTTGTTAGGAAACATGCGAGCAGTGGCCCAATACGAGCGTTTTGTCAACCGAGAACCGCACTCCAAAAACGAATGGCGATCGAGCGTATAGTGTCGTGTCGGGCGCTGTGCTCAAATACATAAAAAAACAAAATAATAATTAAATAGGGGGCGCGACTGCGCCCCTTTATTGATGGCACCCTGGCCCTGTGCCACCAACAAGGTCGCCCACCCCTAAGGCCGGTACTGTCCTCAAGCAACGTATGATGATGCACTCTGTCAGGCCCTAGCAGCACCTAGGAGGCCTCTCTTGCCTCCCTAGTAATCCCCATATAGCGAAACATTCGTGAAACGCCGTTTTAAACATCCCTAACATCATCCCTAACCAGCGAAGAAGGGGCGTGGTCACAGGGATAACGGCGCATAATTGTTTGTTTTTATTCTAACCATATGAATATATGCCACTTGATAGGGTCGATATATAAATAATTGAATGTCCAACTCGCTAAACGAAGAACGAACCATCGATTGATTCGCGTTTGCTCGTTCTGCGCCCTGCCCCCGCACCTAGGCGGCGCGGGCGGTATTTTCCTCGTATTTCCTCGCAAGCCGCCCGCGCCGAGAGCTTTCGGTTGGCAACCCGCACGACGGGGAAGGTCACGTCCTCTCGTCTCCCCGGGAAAGGTGATCAGAGGACGCCTATTTGCTCCGCTCCCGGCGACGAAGCGACTTGCTGTGAGGATGGCGTTCTTATCGCGTCGGCTTGCTTGCTCTCTAGCGAGGCACTTCCCCAAGCAAGTAACGAAACTTGTTCCTAACCACGAAGCGATAGCAGCGATTGCACTCCGAAAAATTTCGAGTTCGCCATGCTCGTTCGCGGGAGCCGGCTCCGCCGAGGTATCCAGCATCCTCGAAGAGCGCATCCTTGGCCACGACGCCGGAGCCAGCATGGAAGAAACTGGACGTGTGCTAAGCATCGGCGACGGCATTGCTCGCGTCTACGGGCTCAAGAATATCCAGGCCGAAGAGATGGTGGAATTCTCCTGCGGGCTCAAAGGTATGGCCCTTAACTTGGAACCCGACAACGTGGGTATCGTCGTATTCGGCAACGACAAGCACATCAAAGAAGGCGACATTGTAAAGCGTACCGGAGCAATTGTGGACGTCCCCGTTGGTCCCGAACTCCTTGGCCGGGTGGTGGATGCCCTCGGTAACCCCATCGACGGTAAAGGCCCCCTCGGATGCAAGTCCCGTGCTCGTGTCGGTGTGAAGGCACCTGGCATTATTCCCAGAATCTCTGTGAAGGAGCCTATGCTTACGGGAATTAAGGCTGTGGACAGTCTAGTCCCTATTGGCCGTGGCCAACGAGAGCTGATTATCGGAGACAGGCAAACGGGCAAAACCGCCATTGCAATTGACGGAATAATTAACCAGAAGCAATTTAATGAAGGCAGCGACGAGAAGAAGAAGCTGTACTGCATCTACGTCGCAATCGGTCAGAAAAGGAGCACCGTCGCCCAGATCTTGAAGAGGCTAACGGCGAGCGACGCCATGAAGTACACCATCATCGTGAGCGCCACGGCTTCTGATGCGGCGCCTCTTCAGTACCTCGCGCCGTACTCGGGCTGCGCCATGGGTGAATACTTCCGTGACAACGGCATGCACGCACTCATCATCTATGACGACTTGTCCAAGCAAGCCGTCGCCTATCGGCAAATGTCGCTGCTGCTGCGCCGACCCCCGGGCCGTGAAGCGTACCCTGGAGACGTCTTCTATCTCCACTCCCGTCTGCTGGAGCGAGCTGCCAAGATGAACGACACCTTCGGTGGTGGCTCCCTCACTGCGCTGCCAGTTATTGAGACCCAGGCTGGTGACGTCTCGGCGTACATCCCGACCAACGTAATCTCCATCACCGATGGCCAGATCTTCCTGGAGACGGAGCTGTTCTACAAGGGTATCCGGCCTGCCATCAACGTCGGTCTCTCTGTGAGCCGTGTCGGCTCAGCTGCCCAGACAAAGGCCATGAAACAGGTGGCAGGGTCCATGAAGTTGGAACTCGCTCAGTACCGTGAAGTGGCAGCCTTTGCTCAGTTTGGCTCTGACCTGGATGCTGCCACACAGCAGCTACTCAACAGGGGTGTCCGTCTAACGGAGCTATTGAAACAGGGCCAGTACACTCCCATGGCGATTGAAGACCAGGTTGCTGTCATTTACACCGGCGTTCGTGGTTATCTGGACAAGCTGGACCCCTCCCAGATCAACCGGTATGAGCAGGAGTTCCTGCAACACATCCGAACATCGCACAAGGACATCCTTGCCACCATCGCCAAAGAAGGCCACATCAGTGAAGCCACCGATGCGAAACTCAAGAGTATTGTTACCTCATTCATGGCCAGCTTTCAGGCCTAAATAGCTTGGCTTACTTGCACTGTTTTAAACTGCCCTTCAAACTTCTCTAGTCTGTATATAGGAGCGCTTAGGATCCGCTAGAATAGAAGCCTGTGCAAGGATTAATTTATGTTGTATGGTGCCATTTGCAATAAATGTCAGCAAAGCTGATCTGCATGATTTGGACAGATGTGGCTAAATAAGTCAACGCGTCCTTACCAAGGTGGCCAGTTGGTAGCTCAAGTCTCCATGGAAAGTGTTAAAGCTGTTTTTGTTTGGGCGTCTTGTTTCTTGCATGTTCTACACATTTTAAAAACTCGTAAAGTGCTGCTGTGCATTGGCAACTAAAGAAAATGGCCAATAATAAGCTTGAGATCTAATCACTTTGTGGGCGTGTTGTAGAATACATTTGAAGTTCCTATATTAGAACATCTGAGAACAGAGGCGTCGGAACTATTCAGGAGAAGGGGGCGGAGGGGACGGCGATTTTGCGTTCGTCCCCTGTATTCCTTCCGTTAAATTTATGAACTGCAAGAGGGGGGGGGAGGCTATCCAATCGCCCCCCCCTCCCTGTTTTGACGTTGCTGTCTGAGAAACTTGCCTCTATCTTTATATGGCTCCCTTTGCTTTAGCATATGACCTCCATAACTGTTCTAACTTATTCGTTGTTGTTCAACATTCACATTCTGAAACATTTATTCACTTAACAATTGAACATTGGATCGTCACTGTTTGAGGTTGATGTAGAAAAACATTTTCCTAAGGCTTTTCAAGTTTTATCTCTAAACTGGCTGAGCATCTGAACTACAATTACTTCAACACTTTGCAGCAGTGCAAGGATGTGTGAATTTTCGGCCTGCCTCCATATGATATTTTGCACAACACTGATATTTGTACATTACTTTGTCATATACTGTATGTCTAGATGGCGTAAAACAGTCATGAAGTGCTCTGCATAAGCTTTCCATGAGGCCTCTCTGATGATTTGAAATAGCTGCATTTGATTCCTATCGACAAAATCATCAATGACTGTAAGTAGCAACCAGTTTAGGAAAACTGTCATTCCTGTAGCTGAAGTCAGCCTCAGTCCTTCCAGCTTGATGACCTGTAAGATGAAAATTGCAGTGATTCTGTGAACTATGCAACAATTTTTTTTCCAAATGAATATGCTGTTCATTGATCTTGATTCAATGCAGTTGTCGGTTAAGCAAACAAGCCGGTGCATTACTTCGAAAGGATACACAGACAAGCGTTTTTAAATGTTTTGAATCGCACAGCTCTTGATACGCTGACCAATTCCTTCCAATTTTGTTTAATTTAAATAAATATTTTTGTCACTAAAATATTAAGTCTTATAAAAGCCCATGAACGTTTTGTCTAAGAAAAGCTTGCACAATGCTCTTTCGAAATAAAACGAATCACGTAACTTGCGTATTATGTGACCAAACTTTCCCAGAGAGAATGTACTGGAAGTCACCTGCTGATATGCCCTCTAAAAGAGAATTGGAGGTACTGTGCGCAGTTATACATTTCTAAATTTGACCTCTGCTGTGTCATTTTACCTTGAATTAATTTTAAGCAAACTGAAAGCAAGTAACTAGAGTATGACAGACATGTCACAGCTGATTCATAATAGCATGCACTGAACACAATACATTAATGGAAGTTCTCCACTAATCACGCCATGATGCTTCCAATTACTGCCCACAGGCTGCTCCAATCCACTTTGTGTCAAAGTGCAAAATGTTCAATCCCCACCATCAAAATTTAATCATCCTCAATCTACCTTAAAATATTGGTACCGTTTCTCCCCGCAAGTGGAATGAACTATAGTCCGTGTCAGGTTAAGACCTCCCACCTCTTTCTATTTCAGCAGAGCGAACGCTGGAGAGGAGGCGACCTCCTCTCCAGTGTTCGCGAAATTCAGGAGTTGCTCCTGAATTCTTAGCTTGTCACCGACTATAGAAGAGAAGGAGAGGGTGTCGCGATTACTGCCAGTTCGCTGAGCTACTTGGTGTATGCGAACATCATACAAAACGACAGTGGCGCCACCTTGTGTCTCCGCTCGCAAGCAAACATTATGGTTGATGATATCACGAAATTTAGCGTACAACGCGGTGCACGAGAAATTTTTACCGCGGCTTATTAAAATCTTTTTTTTTTTTTTTACGTTTGACGAGCATTTTTGAGATTATATCGCGTTGAGCTGTTTTATTATTATTATTATTATTATTATTATTATTATTATTATTATTATTATTATTATTTGCTTATCGGATATATGACGGAACCTGGACACGAATCAACAACAGCAACGCCACTTTCGCACACTTGCGTGCAGTTTCACAATCTCTCGTAGACACAGTAATCTCGGCTTAGGCACAACACTTCCCCCTTTTTCTACCCTCGATTATGCATGCTACTACCGTCT